>CAJQZN010036198.1:0-12899 GCA_907164685.1 Colias eurytheme | reverse complement strand
CATACTCCTCCGAAACGGGTGGACCGATTCTCATGAAATTTTCTGTGAATTTCATGAGAATCGGTGATAATATGAAGTATGTAGTAATATTGGAGAATTCGAAGATATTATCTACTTGTTCCAAACAACTATGTAGGTACTAAGAAGTAATCCATAGTAAGACCTTAGTTTCAATTTTCATCTAAAGTCTAAACAGTTTTAAGGAATCTTTCATAAATTAAAAATAATAATTTCATCAAATAAAATGTTTGAAAAAAAAACGTTCGTCTATAACCAGCCTAAATCGTAAACATTGCAGGAAGCAATGCATTGATTACTTCACGTAGCACGCATTGAATTTGTTTCTATACAAAGGGAAATGAAAATTTTAAGACATTCACATGCATTTTAATAAATTCATTATAGATTTTACCGTTTCCATACCGTGATTTGGTCAAATAAGGCATGTTTTATAATTAAAGTATAATAGTACGGAATTAACCGTGCGTTATAAATTATAATCAAGTCAACGTATCTAATATTATATCCTATACTATAAATACAAAAATATAATAGTTTAGTAATTAAAGATTTTTACGGATTTTAAACGCGATTTATTAATTATAATTTTATTATGCCGACGTTTCGCACAGTTTGCAGCGAGTGTGGTCAAGGGGAGATTAACTGAGATTAACTCTTGTTTAAAATCCGTTAACATCTTTAATTTCTAAATGTATATAGGTATTATTCGCGTAAAATCAAACAAGAAAACAATATAATAGTACCAATAGCTAGAGCTATACAGCCGGAAAATTTGGAAACAGTCAACAGTGGCACACTAACCATTAACGCTTATACAATGAAACCTAATTGATCCTACAGAATAGTTACTCAAAAAATATTACGGCACTATGGCACTAAGCAGTTCATCGTTTCTTCGTTCGTTTCATGTCACTTAAAACAGATTTACAAAGCGTTTACGACACTGTAGGTACTCTTCTCTTTATATTATGTCATCATTGGCTAGAAAACTAGTGTTTATTTAGTGTTGTACTATGCAGGGGCGTAGCTACCGCCGTATCTGCCGTATAAATTATACGGAGCCCCCGCGCCAAGGGGGCCCCCAACGTGCGCTTTTTTGAAAAATCTTTACCCTTCCTAAGGGCCCCCAAACAAATTTTTATACGGGGCCCCGCCAAGGCACGCTACGCTTCTGGTACTATGCTATATAGCTCATGTATAATTCTGATTTGTAATCCATATTCCTGTGCAGTTTCATTCAAATCCGCTCAGTAAGTAGCTTTTATTTTTTTAATGAAATAGAACTGCTTTAACAGAGACGGGAATGAAACTGGCTAAAAATTCCACCAATCATAAGTAGGTACTTTTCCTCCATAGAAATTTTTCACCCTGTACCTATACTTAATGGTACATGTCACCGTCATCTGATTGAATCTGCTATTTGATTGAATCGGCCTAGTCATTCATTTAAATGTCGTCATTCAATGAACGCGCTAGTCATTCAATCCAATAGCAGATTCAATCAGATGACTGCGACATACATACAGTGACACATAAAATATATTGTCGATTGTGTATTGCAATGCAATGTATCATCGTAATACATGCAGTGGTACACAAGTGAGAGTTAGAAGGTCAAATTTCGATAAAATCTAACGATCAATATAATTAGGAAAAAAATGACAACACTATAAAGGGGCAATCGCTTATATAAAATTGACATACTTAAAACTTGCAATGATTTAAATTTAATGAACTGATAATAATTTACTACATATTACGAAATTACCTATAGTCGTATACTTATATCTAGTTTGGCAGCATCTTCACTGGCAAATAAGTAAATGATGAGGAAGATCAGAAGATGAAGTTCCTAATCCAAAAAGATTTCAAGTGTTATTAATTTTTTTAAACTTACTACATTTTTGAAATACCTTACAATAAAAACACCATCGTTATGCGTAATCCCCAAAAAGTATGTTTTAACGAAGGTATAGAAAACGTTCGATAATATTATATTGCATTGATATACAGGGTGTCCCACTGTTGGTATACTAAGCTCAAAGGAGGTTATAGTTTTGCATACGCTGAGTACATAAAAAATACTTATAAAATTCCAGACGCATTTTTTTTTCAAATAGATGAATACTTAAAACTCTATGTGTACACCCCTAACAAGCTACCCGCCCAACTTTAATACGGTCAGCATGTGACCTATCGTTTAAGATTATGTTTGTATAGACAAAATGCTCACATTATCGAAGCGTAGCCGGCATATACTGCATATGCCGGCTACGCGAAGTTAGAGAAGAAAACATGGATTTTCAGGAAAAATTTAGCAAAAAAAATTTGATGTTATTTTTTTGTTTAAGTATTTTTTACGTGATCAGTGTATGCAAAACTACAAGTCCCTTCGCGCTTAGTATACCAATAGTGGGACACCCTGTATATGTATATATAACTTGTTGTTTTATTTACAGTTTCACACAAAAAACTTTATATTACAGTCATTAAATAAGAATTACACCAACAATGCTTTAATCACATAATATTATAGTTTTATACGCAACAGTTACAGTGGCGAAAGGAAAACTGTCAATTTACAAACCGTCCCTGAACCGAAATAATAAGCAGAAGTTATGTACATCGTTTAAGATAATAATACCCTTCATTCATATAATAGTTTTCCTGAATTTCGGTCATTTCGGCTAATAAGAATTTTTTTAAGTGGGGAAATCTTGCACAGATACCCACAGGCCAGAGCCCCCGGGGAAGAAGAACTAAAACCCCACTGTGTTCCGTCGGCGGCTTATAGTAAGCCTAACATTTTGCCATTTTTCAAGACCTAGGAATATTGAAGTGCTCAGTTCTTAACCTAACACCGAAAGAATCTTTCAAATCGGATCAGTAGTACCTGAGATTAGCGCGTTCAAACAAACAAACTTAGCTTTGGCTTTATAATATAAAGTATAGATTTAACTATACCTATTAATCTATTTTATAACACACTTCCAGGAAAAAGGAGGAAACGAACTCAAAAATTCATGTCTATAGATGACGTCTATAGATATTTAAGTATTTTTAAAAGACAGTTATCCATAAAAATTATAGAAAAGTTAACTTAATTTTGCGAATATAAATATTATAATAATAATTCAAAACGCTTTTAGTTACTTTCTTAACAAAGCGTCAATTTAATTTCTTATGGTCTATCACTGGTCCAAATTTCTGTGAAATTAGTTCAGTATTTTAGGCGTGAAAGCGTAGCAGATAGGCATATAAATATACAGTTTCTCATTTATGAAGCATTTATAATATTAATTGGAATCTTTTTCAATTACAATTTAGTTGTTAGTTGACATTTAAAATTTTCACACTTCACAATAATATCCTCATTGAGCTATTATTACTCAAAGCTTTATATTTAGCTCAATGGATATTATCCTACAAATATTATAAATGCGAAAATTTATAAAAATGGATGTTTGCTAATCTATCTTTCACAAAAAACTGACGGATTTTGACGTCAAAGTAATAAATATAAGTGAACTATCATGATTCGTGACCTCAAAGGGACAACTGTAGTAAATTCTGGCGAATTAGCCACATTACAACTTACTTTGAGCGCTTTTAACTTATCTACACCTTCCTACTTATACTAATACTAGCGGTCCGCCCCGGCTTCGCCCGTGGTACGTGGCACAGAAAATTTCATGAGAATCGGTCCACCCGTTTCGGAGGAGTATGCAGACTAACATTGTGACACGAGAATTTTATATATAAGATTATCATTGGTTCCCACTAAGGTCGTACTAAGTCTAATTACTAGAATACAAATAGTAGGTATTTACATTTAATTACTTTAAAATTCCATGTCTAAATAATACGCATTTCGTAGTCTAAACAGAAGTCTTAAGTACTGTTATTATTGAATTTCAAATGTACTTAGCTATGAGTAATTTTAACTATTTTTAAATACAGTGCGCAACAAGATTTACGAAATTATTATAATAGAACAGGAACATTTAGGAAAACCTTTCAAATACCTAGTCATTTTTATTGTTATTGAACAATACTTTAACCATTTAATAAAAGTTTAACTAAGTCAACGTTCCTTGTAAAAACGTATATTTTCAAAATTTAGAGAAAAATACAAATTTTGTGACTATTTAGTTATTTTGTTTTTGTACATAGCTTACCTGAAAAACTCACAATAAAATGCCTGTACGCATAACATTTTGAATTTGGCAATTTATTTCAATATAAAATCTCTCACTAAAGTAACAAATCATACGATATGATTATTTCTCATTGCGTGTTAAAAATAAATCCCATGACCCTTTAGAGGTAATAAATCTGTATAATATGACATAATTGAGAAAGTCAAGCCCTTCCGGGTAAGTACATATATCGTGGTTATGGCTTTCACCTCAAAATGTTTTCTTTACGCATTATGTCATATTAAGTTATGTATTACATCAAGATTGTTTGGTTTGAAGATCACTGGCCTGAATATGTTATGACGGTAGTTAAAAGTAAGCCTGTATCTTTAATATAATAACCGCAGGTTTTTAAAACTTACAACAAAATTCTACTAAAACAAATGAAAATGTATACTTACTGAAAAACGTAATCACAAACAATTTAACATTTCTTTCTAAACGAAAACTTAATTCCTTTTCCCGTTTAATAAAAAAAAACTAAACTGTCAATTTATACATCCCGCACATTTTCAAAATTGGAATTTTCATGGATCCACTAGTCTATGGAATTTCAAAATGAACGCGAGAAAGTGTCAACGGTCGATTTCTCTGTCGTCGTAACACCGACTGCGCATGCGTCGGTCACAGGTTGCAACACCCTGCGTCTGCGCCATTATATTATGTGTAATGTAGAGATGATTATGTATTGTTTATAATGGAGAAAAACCTGCGATCTAGTCAGACTTGTCTATGATTAAGAATTCTATTCATTAGCATTGTTTATTAATGATTACATTGTGAGATATATCTATGAAGTGAGTTCGTTTCGTATTCAGACATAAACAAGCTTATCCTAACAAAAAATAGATATCAAAAGGAAACTCACTTAAAATTTTGAAGCACAGTAAAGTTTAAATCTATACTAATATTATAAAGCTGAAGAGTTTGTTTGTTTGTTTGTTTGAACGCACTAATCTCGGGAACTACTGGTCCGATTTGAAAAATTCTTTCGGTGTTAGATAGCCCATTTATCGAGGAAGGTTATAGGCTATATTTCATCACGCTACGGGCAACAGGAATGGAGCCACGGGGGTGAAACCGCGCGGAGCAGCTAGTTTATAAATATAAAGAATAGAAAAAAATCACGAGGCGGGACTCGAACCCGCATCCTTTCGCGCCATTCCGGGGTGGATGCCTGACCAATTCAGCCAATTGCAAAGGAAAGTTGATAAAAGACAAAAAGCTTAGGATATCTCAAACTAAGATCTGGGATCAAATAGAACCACTTAAGTTGCCGACCTTTGAGATGAATTGTTACTGATCATCAAATAAGGGTAACCTTTCAATAAAGGTTGATTTTATAAAACCAAAAGTTACAATCTGTTTAAAATAAATACAATGCTTCCTATCCTATCCTTTCTACTAATATTATAAATGCGAAAGTTTGTGAGGATGTGTGTGTGTGTGTTTGTAACTCTTTAACGCAAATACTACTGAACAGATTATAATGAAATTTATCACACATAAAGAGGGTTAACACATAGAATAGGTTTTATCCCGGAAATCGCACGGGAACGGGAACTATGCAGGCGGGCGAAGCCGCGGGCGGAAAGCTAGTATAGTTATAAAGTTTAAAACAACTTCAATCTAACCAAATCTTTATAAGTAATTATGTTGATTGCGACAATTATTATATACCTACTATTGAAACCAAAAGTCACGAACCTCATGTATGTAGGTAACACAGTAGTGATTATTTATTGAATTAAATTGAAAGCTTCCAAATAAATGTTTTATATCAAAAGGTCAAACAAAACTTTAAGCTTTTATGACTATATGTGGTTTTACATAAGACACTTATATTTTTTTCTTGTTTATAATTTGCATTACGTAGTCTAGTACATAACTTTAGTAAATCTGTGATGCTGTTGGTTTCATTATTTTTTAAAGCACGTACTCATTTCTTGCCAAAATATATGGAAAAACCTCTGTAGTACTTGTATACGTAGTATATTATTATTAGTCTGTGGTAGTACCTATTATCTATACTAATATTATAAAGCTGAAGAGTTTGTTTGTTTGAACGCGCTTATCTCAAGAACTACTGTCAAAATTGGAAAAATTCTTTCTGTGTTGGATTATGGATAGCCCATTTATCGAGCAAGGCTATAGGATATATGTATCATATCTTATATATAAAATTCTCGTGTCACAATGTTAGTCTGCATACTCCCCCGAAACGGGTGGACCGATTCTCATGAAATTTTCTGTGCATATCGGGTAAGTCTGAGAATCGGCCAACATCTATTTTTCATATGTACCACGGGCGAAGCCGGGGCGGGCCGCTAGTATCATTATATTATCATCACTTAGACCAACATAAGCGGAGTGAATAGATGAATATAGTTACCACTAAATTCATCTTGCTTAATAGTACTGTAAAGAATACGTAATCATACCATTATTATGTGTTAAGATGTGCTCATCTTTGCCAACTGTACGTGAAGATTGTTTGATATTTTTTTATCCTATAATCGCATCCTGTCCATTTATATTGCAAAAATGTTTAGCGAAATATTCGCTATTTATACGTACACGGTACATCATATATTACATAATAATATAATATCATCATCACCAGGCCATTTTATTCTATTGCAAGTTCAAACGCCATTTTTGGTCACGTAAATTAAGCAGTCTACACTTTATGAATAAGACTCATGAAATTGTTGTATTTTTTTAAATAGGTCAAAATTGAAAATGGCGTCGGTTACCTACCTATATAATATTATGTACAATCAAACTGTATGTTTGTTGTGACGCTTATATGAGCGTGTTAAAAAGGTTACTTTTCACCAAGCTTGTATAAAACGTGTATTATATATTTTTACGAAGTTATATTAGGCGTACCGCGTATCATCATAGTCTTATTTGTTTCCCGCTGCAGGGATAGGTAGAATATAAAGCGCATCACACATTGTACAATCACCCACTACGCAGGCCAAGTGTGAGTTAGATCATTAGATCATAGATGTGATAAATGACGATAATAAATAACTTTTTCAGTAAATATTGAGTAACAGAAAAACGTCAGCTGATGTATAGTGTGTGTGAGTGTGAAGTCCCGTGTCCCCGTAGTGGGGTAGGGGGCAGATGCATTATTCATACATCTGTTTCACTGATCGATTTTTCTTTAGGGACAAGTAGGTGATCAGCCTTCTGTGTCCTGCCAGACCGAGACTTTTTTTATTCGTCTCGACCGGGAATCGAACCCAGGACCCCTCGGTTCTACGCTCACGCGTCAACCACTGTACCGAGGAGGCGGTCAGGCGGTGATGTATAGTAGTTACTTATAAATGGCTTTCCGCCAGCAGCTTCGCTAATCGATACAGAGTCGGCAAAGAAAATTAGAAGTGAAATGTACTGAAATACACACATCACATTATTAATATTACGGAGTCTATAATTTTCGAAAAAGTCATACTGTATGTGATCCCTAAGTAGGTACCTACTATCGATTTTTTTTATTACAGAAACAATATTACGGTATTATACTTATAGGCTTAGATTACAAAATAAAAGACAGATGGAGCGTTGCCGAACTAATTACTAAACCGAATGATTTATCGTCATTTTCAATAAAGCTATGTGTGCTGTCATTTCGCCGCTGCTCTGTACGTACACGGTGCTTCTGTGTGCGTGTAATGTTACCAGATATTGAAAATTTTCTCAAATTTTTCCCCGACTACGAAAAAAAGAGGGTTATGTTTTTCGAGTTTATGTATGTATGTATAATATTTCCTTGACACGCCCTGCAGTATAAACCGTTGGACCGATTTTGAGTTGTGCGGTTTCATTGCAATCATCAAAATTATTATGTTAGTGGCGGTAGTGACGTAGGCTATAAACATATATTAGCAGTCAAGTTTTAATTTTTATTTTAATATTATTTCGGGTTTGTTGATATTTTTTTATAATATTATAAAAAATTATTTTATTATATAAAGTACCTGCCTACTAAAGTTATATATAGACAAAATAATTGTGTTCAATTTTTAATTAAATAAATTACATAAAAAAAAGTGTGTGCGTGTAACCTTTACGCGCGATTGAAGTAAAACGCACATGTATATAACATGCATGCACAATACTATAACCTTGTTATTGAATATTATAAAATGTCGCAATTGTCAGAAAATTTATTTTTAATTTACTTATTTTAAAAGTAATAAATAAACAAGTATATTTAGAGATTTTCAAAAAATTTTGCAATTTAAAATAATGTTTTTAAAACTGTTGAATTTTTCATTCACTTTGCTATTCACAATTGATCCGTTTGAAAATTTGAAAATAAATAATCCTAATTGATTATGATATTTGCCACTAGCTGGCGTATAAGTCAAGAAGCGTGTAGTATATGACATATACTTACAACCAATCAGAATTATTATTTTTAAATGGCGGAAACTACACAGCGTTACTTCCGTCAGAAAAAAAATCTGAGTTACTCCCTAGTCGCGCCTAAAGAAGTTTTACTTCAAAATGTGTGCGTATACTAGTGTACACACGTAAGAAGTGAAACTTCTTTATGACCTTATTTTTCAAAAAATAATTTGCAACTTTACAGAAATACGTCGAATCACGCGTGGTAGGGACAAGAAAAAGATGGCACGTAACAAAACGAAAAAATGTTACACTAAATTTTTTTCCAACCCCGATAAAGAAGTTTCACTTCAAAAATTTTCAATATTTACTATAATAATTAAATTATTTTTAATTTTTCAAAATATATGAATGCAAATAGTGGTAGTTTTTAGTCAAGAATACGGGACATTTTATTTTCATCATAACCATCATGGAGTTCACATAAAATATTAAATCGCTAGCGAAAACGACTATGGCGTTTTTAAGCTTTATAAAAGTAACAAAATAATGTATTATGCTTATTAAAATAATCTAACAATGATCATGAACCTTTAGTGCACTTTACAAATAATCACATTCACGATCGAAAAATCCAACAGCATTACCCTGAAGATCTTTTAACCGTTTTACCAATAAAAATGGCAAATTAATTTTCAAAATACTGGCAACATACGTTGAAGTTTTGTATTCCTTCATATCTGTAAAATTATTATTCGTATAAAGAAATAAATCAGCCAAATAATCTACAGAAAACCTGTGAAACGATGTTTTATCTTTTTTTTTGTTTTCGGGAACAAATTTTACAGCGTTTTATTATCACAAGACAGCATTTTTTTACTAAAATTGCAAACCCTTTTTGACGTATTGCATGACACTATATGCGCTATAGCACTGGAGCAGCGACGTATTTGCTTTTGATTTCGTATTTTCTTTGACAAGGGCGATGGGCGGTTGTCATGCTCCATCTGTATTTTATTTTGTAATCTAAGCTTATAGGTATTTTGTTTTCAATGGCGAATTATTCATTTCTTAGATTTTCTCAACTGCGGGGGAAAATGCCTAGCCACAAAGTCTGGCTCACCAACCCTGGCCCCAGCCAATTTTTTTTTAGTTTTTAAATTTTATTATGCCCGTTAGTTCATGGTTTGTTCTTAATTATTGTTTGCTATAAATAATTTTTAGTTCGATAATTGTTTTTTAACAATAAGGGCCGATTTTTCAATGCCCAGATAAACAGCTAGATAGACTTTATTCTTCAGTTAACAAAATATTCAATTTTTCAACAGACGAATAGGACATATCTATCGAATAACTACGTTATCTATACATATAATAAAATCGTAGGAAAGTCAAAACTGTACATTGAATATTTTTTTAAAAGAATACTTGATCCATGATCTATAATCGATATAGAAGCCAAAAATATAGTTTTTAGAATTTTTGTCTGTTTGTCTGTTTGTCTGTTTGTCTGTTTGTCTGTATGTATTTCCGGGCTAATCTCAGAAAGTACTGCATAGATTTACTTCAAATTTTGCATGAATATTCCTAAGAGGTCGGGTGAGGATAGTTTAAACATATTATCATGATATCACCTTCGGGGGAGGAGCTGTGAACCTTTATCTATACATATAATAAAATCGTAGGAAAGTCAAAACTGTACATTGAATATTTTTTTAAAAGAATACTTGATCCATGATCTATAATCGATATAGAAGCCAAAAATATAGTTTTTAGAATTTTTGTCTGTTTGTCTGTTTGTCTGTTTGTCTGTTTGTCTGTATGTATTTCCGGGCTAATCTCAGAAAGTACTGCATAGATTTACTTCAAATTTTGCATGAATATTCCTAAGAGGTCGGGTGAGGATAGTTTAAACATATTATCATGATATCACCTTCGGGGGAGGAGCTGTGAACCTTTATTTTTCTTACCTATTCTGTGTACTACGACAGCGTACAATCTAAAGACTCATGTTTAAATGTTGGTTTCGAGTAAGCCATGCTATTATCTAGCTTTACAAAATAAAAACTATATCATTTATGTAATTTGGGCAGAGAAACAGTTTAATGAATTTAGTAGTATAATGACAAATTAGAAACAACGCCATCTATGAAATGTTATAAAAATCAAATCAATGTACATATTGTTAACTATTGGAAATTAATAATCAAATGACGCATATATAAATTTTGTTTGACAATATTAACTAAAATTTGTATTGACACTACAAAAATTATACCATTTAAGTAACTTGGGAAGAGAAACATAGTTTAAAAAAGGAAGTTGTATAATGTTAATTTTGTAACAGCGCCATCTATGAGATTTCATTAAAATCAAATAAATATACACATAGAATAAATTATATTACCACAGACTAATAATAATATACTACGTATACAAATATTACGATTTTATACAAAATACAGTATATTTATTAGGCCACCTAATATTACTAAGCAATAATTTCTTCTAGGCAACCGGGGCAAAAGGTAATCAGCTCGATAAAATTAAATTGTTTGTTATTAGTTATTTGTAATCTTATTAATGTGCATTTTTTGCATAAAAGTTTTAATGTAATACTCAGTTTTGACAATTGCAAGTTCCAACAAAACCCTCATAAATCATAATCTTGATCAGATTTGAGCAAGATAATTTGAAAAATATGCCGTGTATATTGTATCATAGAAAAGGTAAGTTTTTGATAGTTATCATTTATTATTCATCAATTAGATGTCGTTAGTACGAAATAAACATTGACTTTTGTTCAGTATTTATTATCTGTATGATGATTATTGCTTGGTAATCATCATCATCATCATCATCATCAATACATATAATAAAATTCTAGAAAAGTGGTGTCTGTACAATGAAAATATGTAAAAAAAAATTAGCAGGGGTTATTACTAAATCGATCCCAAACCCAAAACTGTTGTTAAAAAAATTTTTGTCTGTTTGTCTGTTTGTCTGTATGTTTGAACACGCTAATCTCAGAAACGGCTTATCCGATTTAGATGCGGTTTTCACTAATATATTGTGGTAAGCTTCATTTAACATTTAGTGTTTATTTCATGTCAATCGGTTCATAAATAAAAAAGTTATGACCATTTAAGTAATCACAGCGAACATTTGCAAGGCATTCTATACATGAATTACTTTATTTCGTAAATTATACGCTAAAGTTATTCCTTGACATGTCCAGATGATCATATCGAAAGTCCCCAAGCGTGGGGGGGGTGGTTATGCTGAGGGGGTAGTAGGGGGGGTCAAAGGACCTTTATTTAGATTTTTGCTCATAAGTCTAAAACCTGCACAAATAGCATTATGGTTACTTCTAGGTAAATTTTCTATATAAAAGGTCTTTGAAATTATGTCGTAGGTATTATATTTTTAACCCCCGACGCAAAAAGAGGGGTGTTATGACCGCTATGTGTGTATTGCGTGTCTGTCTGTGACACCGTAGCTCGCTAACGGGTAATACGAATTAGATGCGGTTTTTTTGTTACATTAGTTGTTTATTATATTATATAGGGGTGAAAAAAACGCATGTTAGTTGTTAATGTAGGTTGTTAATGTAGGTTATACCCAAGTGATATATCAAATGAAAATAGACGACATGTCAGAAACAATTAGTCAAATTTTATCAAAATCGGTTCATCCATTTATTTGATATAGGGGTAAAAGTGGGAATAAATAAATGAATTTTATCAAATATACTCAAGTGACGTATCTAAGGAAAGACATGACGTGTAAAGTACAATAAGACATATTCAAAATTGGTTCATCCATTTATTGGATAAAAGTGGCAATAAAAGTTGTCAAATATACCTAAGTGGCATATCAAAATATGAAAGGGCATGACCTGACGTGAGAAGTATAATGAGGCATTGGTATTTAATCAAAATCGGTTCATCCATTTATTATATAGAGGGGTAAAAGTGGGAATGAAAAAAACGAATGTTGTCTGTTATACCCAAGTGATATATCAAATGAAAAAGGACGACCTGTCAGAAACAACAAGTCAAATTATATCAAAATTGGTTCATCAATTTATTTGATATAGGGGTTAAAGTGGGAATAAATAAATAAATTTTATCAAATATACTCAAGTGACGTATCCAATGAAAGACATGACGTGTAAAGTACAATAAGACATAATATTTTATCAAAATTGGTTCATCCATTTATTGGATATAATATGTAGGTATAAAAGTGGGAATAAAAGTTGTCGAATATACCCAAGTGGCATATCAAATGAAAGGGCATGACCTGACGTGA
>CAJQZN010036197.1:0-12816 GCA_907164685.1 Colias eurytheme | reverse complement strand
TGATAGTAATCACTTGCAAAAATGGGCGATGTATCCCGGACTATTTTTAAAATATGCAAATTGTCTGTCATGTTTCGTAATGTGTCAGGTTTATTTCATCACTTTGTTATTGATTAGTATCTGTTAGGGTGACAAATCAACATCGAGCTATGCTGCGCTGTACTGCGCTGTGCTGTGTTTGGTCAACTCGCTCGTCTAATATTTTAATGAGGATACAAACAAACCATGCTGTGCTGCGCTGTGTGAGGCTACGCTCTGTTTAAAAACGCAGCAGTCTCGAGCGAGGCGCGCTACCCGCCGTGCTGAGCCGCGCTGTGCCGAACTGTGCTATGTTTTTATGGAGCTCTACCATGCTGCGCTGTGTCGAGCTATGCTAGGTTTGGAGCACGCTGCGTGCCCCTCCATCGCCGCATTAAATTCATTAAAATTTTCCTTTTTTTTCACGTATGGTGTGAGGTAACAAGCTACCGTGACTGGACTCTTTTAACGACAAAATAACACATAAAATATCCATATCCGCTTCTTCTTCACTTTCATCTTCATCGGATTCAACTATGTCGTAATGTTTACGTTTTTTTGAAAATAGGGTCATAATTGACGAGATAAACGACTACACGAGCTGCTGATTACTTTATACTGAGCTAGATTGTTTAGGATGTACTGAAACAAAATAGTATTGATCATACTTAGTTTATTAATTATTTTATTGACTTATAGTCTATCACAAATCAGTCCTCGAATTTGAGATGTTTGTCTTAAGTACTAGGGAAAACTAAATTAAAAACAGAACTTCTTTTTCAAAACAAAATAAACTTCTAAATAATAATAATAAACATATCAAAGCACATAATATTTATCTATGTTTGGCTTAGTTTTGAGCCTTGTCTGTCCATCTTTTCCCAAGTAAAAATCACTGGAACTTCACTGTGTTTTTCCTCTGATATCTCTTCATTGTCATCGTCTTGCTCGGTTTCGTATGTCTCTTCTTGTACCTCCACGTTGTCTTCCACCTCACTGTCATTTTCGTCTTCATAGCAGAACCAGAACTTGATTCTTCCAGCAACAATCTGATTTGATCATCGTTCATTTTGACATGAAGTATGGCCTAAAAAATTGACCAAAATATAATTTAGAGCAACATTCATACATATATTTTACTATACATACTTCATAAAGAATTCAAAGTCTGTAAAAATATATAAATGTACAAAATATATAATATTAATACTTACACAAAAAGTTGCACCTATACTCGCGTCGGTCTCATGGACCGATTGGCGCCAAATGCAAAAAAAAAATCGCACACACACGTGAACTTCTGCCGACCACGCGACGTGCACTAAAATGAAGTTAGCCCCAAATCCGGAAACTAGCAAGGAACTCGACTTCACAGGATTTACCTGCATAAAAATAATTACGAAAATGTGTTTCGTCGGTCTCACAGACCAACGCGCGAGTATAGGAAGGTTAAAAAACGTAGCTTAAGAAACACAGCACATCACAGCGTAGTACAGCGCAGCATCGTTTAATTGTTAAAAAAACGTAGCTTAAGAAACACAGCACAGCACAACGCAGTACAGCGCAGCATAGCTCGATGTTGATTTGTCACCCTTACGCTGCTAATTAAATATTTACTTGTCTACTTAACCCTTTTTATATTTTTATAGACTACTGTAATTTTTTTGTGTTTCTCTAATACAAAATCATTAAATTTATTTGAAAAAGCCTAAAATTCAAATTTATAAACCAAATCAGATACGATGTAACTACATCTATCATATTTATTAAATTAATAGTCAAGATAATTGATTTGCAATCACTAATGTTTTGTGTTTTTCCTTTTATGTTGACAAAGATAAAGAGCCAATTAGAAAAGTAGATATCGTCAAGGCAAATGTAGTAAAGATTAGCGATTTAATTGTACAATATTTGTATGCTCACTGCATTGGTGTCGATTATGTTTAATTTTCCCAACGCGTATTTGCAAAGTATTTAGTAATCATCGGTATATGAAATAAAATACCTCTATACAAATATGGTGCCACTTATGATCCGGGTTCAATAAATATTTATCCATACCCAGATCGCGCCAAATGGTGCACTTACAATCACTCAGTGCGCTCCTTTTGGCGCCAAATGTCAATTTTCTAGAGATTACCCGCCGGCCAGCCTTAACAAACAGGCCTGTTGACTGTTCCGCAGAGAAATGTAGTGCTTACATCAATCAGCACTTGGGTCGATAATCGTCTGAAGAGAGAATGTTGATTCGCTTAACAAGTAATGGATCTGAGCACTCTTCTCAATCGCGCGCATAACGTGTTTATGAATAAACACTAGTGTTACTTTCAAACGCTTGTTTACCATTTGCAGCATGCATTTTTAATGTTTAAGGATTTATTAAGCAAATATTGAGGTTTAATAACCCTTCTTTTTAACATGCTGATAAGTTATTGACATTAACGGAAAACTTTGGAGTCATTGTAACTACAACAGCTCATCCTTGTCATTGTTTATCACTCTTTGTTTTATTCAAGCTAATTCTTCTTTTTTATAAACTTAGGATAAATTCAAATCTCAAATCAAATTCTATGGACAACAGTTATTATGTAAAAGGTTTTTGTTGTAGAAATGTTCTTATATATGAACACTTTAGTTAATCTCAAGTTGGTGAGACTGTCCGGTTGTACAGTTGCTCTCCGTAGATGGGCGACATCTCCTGTTTCTCTCAAGTCCACATTACCGTTCCGTAACTTAATATTATATCTATGTTCAGCTTAAACGTATTTACTACATACATAATTGTAATTTAACTCTGTGTTTGCGCCACAAATATGATTGCTTGGAAAATTTAAGCAAATAATAACAGCTCAGATAATTAGATATAGGTACTTTGGATGTTGGATAACTGTTGACAATGTTTCCAAGTCATTAGAATTTCAAAGGAGCTTGCGTTACTGTTACGTTATATTATTATTATTAACATAATATTCACCGTGCATCATCATATCGGTTCCCCTTTGGTGTAAATAAATACCGATCTATAATTAATAGAAATAGACTTGAGTCGCTTCTCTAAGCATGTGTATCATAACAAGCATCAAAATAGATCCTTTGGCAGTAGTACGCTCAAAAAGATATCGTGAGTAAGTATGTTGATATAAATGTTACAAAAACTATGTGTTTCGATGCGAACATCACTAAATCCTCGAGACCGCACACTGTCAAAATATTGTCAAAGTAAATTCCACGCGTCCAATAAATTATAATGATTTTCCACTTGGCAATAATCCTAGCGATTTATTTCAATCTCGGTAGATATTAAACCGCATGCCACTTATATCTAGGCGTCGCGTCATATACATTCGAGGAACGGTTGTTGAACCTCCTTTTATAACGCGGAGTTGGGGTGGCGGCGACTTTCAGTTTCAGAAAGCGCGATGGGCCGGCGGCGGGGTGTCTCAGTGCCGTCACGCGGGGTATATTTAGCGATGATGGAATGTCACACACCCGACCGGAAGTGTCTGTCGATGACGGCACGCGCCCCGCCCCGCTGCAGCGCCCATGCAAGTCATTTGGCAAGGTCCTCTGCGAGTCTACGCGTGTCCGGTCCGCCTGGGAACTGTCACGTCCACGTACTTCTTGACGTTATCGCTTGACGTCATCTCTCCCTTAATTTCAAGTGCAGATTACAATAATAGCGATTGTTATTTATGAGAGATTCGTTTCGGATTCAATTATTGTAATCGTTACATGTTAGTGCATCGGTTGACCCTTTGACTATTATCAGATAATAATTAGAAGACGCTCCGCCCACGCGCCGCCCACGGGCTAGCGGTCATCGGTCAAGTTTCGCCTTCATTTATTGCTAACCAATTTACTTACTTGTATTTTGTCAAAATAAATGTCTATCAAGTGGGAGTCATTATCATAAGATGTGTTGTGTTGATATATTCTTATATTACTTGTTAGGTAATAAACGTTATCGCAAATTTTCGTCGATCATCATAGATTTGACAATAATAAATTTAGTTGACACGAAATCTTAACATTCTTATTTTTACATAATTTCCGCCACTATAAAAGTTAAAAATTAACCAACATTAGGTCACTGGGAGGAATCTAGGTTAAACCTGCTATAAAGTCTTATCTTAAATTACCTTCGCATGAACACGTTACGAGTTATGATAGCGTTTGCTCTTTTACGGACTTTTACCCACCATATTCTTACATTATCTGATTATTGAAAAATATCCAGGAATGAGTGAGGACAAGAATAATTGTGTTTCTTTATTCACGAATTTAAAAGCAATTATCCGACGTTAATTGGTTAAAACTGAATTGGTTCTGTACCAATTACATAAGGTGACATTGTACCACCCAAGCGGTGAAGGTGGCTCAATGAAACACATTACGAACTTCTTTTACCTTTTAATTTAGTTCTGAATATGCAATAAATATTGTTGCATTGGCTTTGCAAATGAAGGCGATGACATTTAATTAAAGTGCCTGTGACGTATTTTACATGACAAATGAAGCCACACGGTGTTGTAGTAAAGTGTTTTCGTATTGTTATATGCTACATTGTTAACAATTATTAATCTTATGATAAATTAGAGGTCCGCCCCGGCTTCGCCCGTGGTATTTCGCAATAAAAGGTAGCCTATGTCCTTTCTCGGGTATCAAAATAACTCCATACCAAATTTCATGCAAATTGGTTCAGTAGTTTAGGCGAGATTGAGTAACAGACAGACAGACAGAGTTACTTTCGCATTTATAATATTAGTATGGATTTAAACAATAATAAAATTATAATAAGGTTTCAAAAATTAAATAACCTAATTCTAAATAAAAAATCAAACATCCTCTGGAGCAAATTGAATCTTTAATTACAAAGGATGTGTTATTGAATGATTCATCACTATTCACGGGTGGTATTCAGATAAAGATTGGCTATATGCTACTCAAATATAACGGACTTTTGCAATGGTTCCTTTAAGACGGATCAGCAATTTTGGTGAAAAATAGAAAAATCACAAACCTCAGAAATTCTTGCGTTTATCAAATGTTATTCCATCATGAAACTTACTTACCTACTTTGATCATTTTGTCAATGCAGAATATGCAAAATACATGGTGCAACGGTAGACAATAGTTAATTTACATGTAGGTAAGTCATTACTCATTAAATATTAGATCTAGCTAGTAATCTAGCTTTTCATAGCTTTCTTCGTCAGTGAGGATGACTTGCAATTAATAATTTTCTTAATATTAATAGAAACACTCAAAAATACTATTGTATTTTGCACTGGTGTGCAGCGAAACCACCCGAGGCGGTGGCCTGGGTATTTTTTATTTGCCGATATCGGTGATCGGCGCCTGCTCCATTAGTCATGTGACACTATCGACATGAGATCGGCCCTCTCGGCCCTCTTTTCATTCCATCGATGCCCGCGAGCCCAAACCGCGTTCGTATGCAAATTTACACGCTAACAGAACGACTGATGAATGATGTACAGCGCTCCTTTTGAGATCCCGCTCCCGACGATTTTTGCCACTACGTGAATATTCAACGATCGCGCAGATGACCGTAATGTCGTCGACCTAAATAAATATTTATAGATATTTATTTTATATCGCGCCGGATAATTTTTTCTGTATTTAATGACTTCATTGTTTTGACGCTTTATTCCGTCTGCTAGACTAATGCCGGCTGCCAAGATATCGCGAGTTCAACATTTATTATGGCCTTTAAATATTCATCACCCTATATATTTTATGAGGTATTTTTAGTATTGCATGTAATTTTAATACCATTTCTCTTGACTGTGAACTTGTTGTCTTTTGCAAGAACTAGGCATTTAATATTTTTTAATACATTATAATATTTAGTAGTTGCTTCCACAGTCCATTACTTTGAGGAATAAAGAAGTCTCTGATTTGTGTTATCCGGACCAGATGTTGCGAAAACTGTAAAACGAAGTGCGCACTTGCGGCGCACGTATGTGAATTGAATTATTGGTCATATAATACCCTCAAAATTGAGTATGTTATGCAATATTCGAGTGTGTAACGTAGTGTGCAGCAGGCACAGGAATAGTGAGCGTCGGTGGCTGTCGGGTCAATGCGCCGAGTTGTGAGTCAGCGCGCGACATACGTACTCTCTATCACATTATTACTTTCTTATAAGGTTGTCGCGTTTAAATAATGCATGTAATGTAACTGGTCGCAATTTGTGCTCTCATGAGGGCGCTAAACTGAGCCGCGGGGTCGAGCCGACCACGGAGCGGTTTCTAAATATGCATTATGCATTGCAAATAGTTTTGCTGACTGACTATGATTACTACCGCCTTAACCAGTCTTGCCTATAGCGGAATTGTAAAAAATATTTTAAATTACTGCAATATCTGATCTTATTGAAGCTTGCAATTAAATATGCAGATTTGTTATCGCTTTATGATACACTCAAATGAATTTTTATATTTTCTTATTTCTTTACTATCTACCTTTGATATTGAAGGAAGCGTCATTATTTAAGTTTATCTTTAGCCGATGCAAACAATTGTAATGGAAATTGTTAATTAAGGGTTTGTGTGGTAAAAAAGAGCGTGAAGGCACGTAGGGACTCGCACCTCATTCATATCGATTCCATCTTAAACAGGCGCGTCCATCGCATACTAAAACGGGGAGAGCTTTTATCTCTACACGCTACAATAAAACAAAAAATCAACATCATTGTGAATAACTAATCTCGTCTCTTTTGTATTATCAATGAAAATAGTACCTATGTTAGGTGAGAGTTCGTCGCAAACTGTAAATCGTTTAACCACAGCGCCGTAATTTTTAAGCACGTCGACGAGACAAAATGAAATGTTTAAGAGCGACACGAGACCGACATTAAAGACATTATCGTATCGATCAGCGTCCTTAAAGCGGCTTGCAATTAGTGGTTGCTGTTAAACGACGCAAGTATAGACCTCCCGCGCAGCTGCCTCGCACGGCGCCGCCTCCTCGTCTTTATGAAATTATCACTAAATTGAGACAAAGCTTCCATACTGACATGGTAATGATGCGATAATGTGCTAGAGCAATTATCTCTTTTGGTTGTACGCGGAAAGGTTATTTATAATGTACTTTTATAATTTTCGCTTCGTTGCTAATGATTGAGCAATTTTTTAAAACTGAACGAACGTTCATATCAACACTTTTCCTTGAATAAGAGCACGATTACGCAAACAATAAGTACCTATCAAAAGGTTATTGTACTGAATAGCAATCTATTTCTTAATTGCATTGTAATGGATATGTCATTAGCCCAGAATGTTTAAATACCAGTAGGTGCTGACCGTTGCATCGTCAGCGCGTGAATTCGCAAAGGCCCGGCTTTCCTTAAAAGGTTGTCACTTACGAGAAACCTTTCATAACACTTAATAAGATACAGGACGAGTGTAAAATTTCGTGATAGATCCGTGAGAGTAGTCACGAGCCGCCCAGAGGCCGTGGGACAGGGGCATTTTATTTCCGCTGCATTATAATTCGTCGGCGCGGATTAAACGGGTTGTCTTTAACGAGCACTCATTGAGTTTAACATCATGGGCACGCGTTTTCGTCACACCTACACCGCAATGTATTTGTTTTATAGATGCCGTTTAATGGCTCCGGTCAGATATTATGACTGCGCGACATTGTTTACGGCCATCTTTTCATGTCTATAAAAGAACAAATGGGCATGTGTAAACAAAATAATTGAAGTATTTATGGTATATCAAAATAATTATGAGTTTGAACATGGATTAATTAAAACTTAATTGAATTAACACTAAGTAAACATTCTCGATTCGTTACGTTAAATAGAAAATATAAACACTATTATCATTATCAATACAACATTAAATATGTTTATTTTGCAATATTATAGTGTACATGTGTTTGTTTATAAATTTATTATCGCATTTTATGCGAATACCCAGACATTTTACGAGGTATTTGGTATTAGAATGGAATGCATGAAAACTAAAGTGTAGTAATTTAGTCTCTACAAAACTACTCTGTTGATATACAACTGTTCGACACATTGGGAGTGTGTTTTATGTTTGTGTCAACATTTTTCAGGTGTGTCTACTGACACAGTTCATTTTTAAACCGGCGAGACAGTGGCGAGTCTATTTTTATAAGTGACTAGCTGTTGCCCGCGACTTCGTCCACGATTCGGTCGTTTTTCGTCATTCGTCGTTTAAAAAAAATACGTGACACTTTATTTTTGAATGTTCTTAATTGTCTCTTATAAAATTTAACTACATTAAAATTGAATACTCTGATAAGAAAATCTTAAAATCATTGAATATCTGAGGAAAACATGAATGAATGTGATTTAAATTCTACATTTCTTAGTAATTAAAATAATAATCTAAATTAAATGTAGATTAACAGTTTGAGCGCACCATTATAGAATATGTACCTAAGTAATAAATTACGTTAGTTTACATTGTAACTTTACTAAAAACACGATGACTTTCTTTCGCGCTCGGTACCACAAACTAAACATGTTTGTGGTACGTGGCCCGCGTCACTTTACCCCCCACGAGTTCCCCTCCGTTGCTATGCGAAAATACATTCGTCGCCCTACTGTAGGAAAAATTGTAATACTGCGGCCTGGGCGTTATAACACGCTCAGGGAATTCCTGAGTGCCGATAGACTTCCGTCTATCGGCATTTATACCAATTTTATATTAATATCACCATCTTGAGGAAAAGCTTCTAATGTCGATTTAAAACGCATATATACGGAGTAACCTGATGAATTAACATGTTCTAAAATTGTGAAATGAGTTCAGTTTTAAATTCGAGAAATATTGATTTCTTGTATTCGATTATTCGTCGTAGTCGAATACAAAATATATTTAAAGAAACTTAGGTTGGCCTTCAGGCAAAAGGGATCCTATCAAATGATAAACTTGACCTTGTATCTTAAAAGTAAGAATGAAAGGAGCATCTAATAATTGTTGAGCACCAAAGGATCATTTAAAACTCAATACTATAAGAGCTAATATTGTCTAAGAACTGTTTAGATTGCACATGTTCCTCTAAAACTTAAAAGTAGTGATTTCAAAGGTTCCGGCGTATCTTCAAACGAAAGCCGACTCCTTACTCCACTTTAAAGCATTACAAAAAGAACATACTACGTTAATATCGCCTATACAGAAGATGATCTGTAATCAATTGTGAGGTTATAAGCAAACCCACTTTTATATTATTTTGTCGGACCACACCACCGAATTTGTAGATTGATCTTCTATGTTTACCTCTAAGTCATTAAGACTATGTCGAAATCTGTTTGCAATAAGACGGGCCTCTCGCTATTCGTCCGTTTAAAGAGACCAATAGTTTCAATTCTTAATCTTTCATTAAACAAACTTATTAATCTTTCTTGTCTCAAATAATGGTAATATTCGCGTCCCTACTCTAGTCATTGCTTATGCTCATGTTCATCTTCGAGAGATCGAATAATATTATGGTGCACCCTATTATTTGTCAAACGGTCTTCATATTGAGTAAAAGTTTCAGAATTCTCGAGATAAAATATGACGATCGTGATCAGCTGTGAGACGTAATTCCCTCTCAGTGAGGGTTTCGGTCTCACGGGATAGTACAATATGCCATTTGCGATCAGCTGTGAGACGTTATATATACCCTCAGTGAAGGTTTCGGTCTCACAGGATAGTACATGCCGTTCGCGGTCAGCTGTGAGCCGCAATTCTCGTTGTGAAGCGGTTTCAGGTTCGGCATAACACATGTTGTTTTCGGTCAATAGTAAGCCTCTTATCTCTAACGATCCTTGAGAACTCTTATTTCTCATTTTCTTAATTTTGCTCGAATTTCGATATATAAAGATTTTTTAGGTGGCACTGATGCGGGTGAATAAAAATTAAAACGGACTAAGAGTGTTATAATCTCAATCATCATCATCAATACATATAATAAAATTGTGGAAAAGTGATGTCTGTACAATTAAAATATGTAGAAAAAAATTAGCAGGTGTTATTATTATCGAGAAATCGAGAGAAACCATTTTTTTCTCTTAAAAGCTCCCCCCCTCCCACTTCCCGAACTCCGATTGACCGTAATTTATTTTTCCTTACATTTTTATCATATCCTTTTCTAATGGGTTTCATCCTACTGCGATTTTTTTTTGTTTCAAAAATTATCTACCCTGGTGTATAGGTAAATTTTCCACATAAAATGTCCTTTAAATTATGTCGTATTATATTTTTAACCCCCGACGCAAAAAGACTGGTGTTATGTGTTGGACCGCTATGTATTTCTGTGTGTGTGTGTGTGTCTGTCTATGGCACCGTAGCTGGCTAACAGGTAAACCGAATTAGATGCGTTTTTTTTTGTTAGGCAGAATATTTTCCGACGCTGGTTCTTAGATAAAGTGTATCAAAATTGGTTCATCCACTTATTATACCTACATAGGGGTAAAAGTGGGAATGAAAAAAATGAAAGTTATAATTTATTTTTAAAGATCGTCGGGAAGTTTATGAAATTATTTATTCCTTTTTCTATACACTTTTCTTCGTCTAAACGGTTTAGTTACGTGCGTGAGACAGGAAAGATCTAATTTGGATTTGTTTCTGGATTTGATAAAAACTGAGTATCGATTAAGCTGATCAGTGGCTACTGGCTACACCATAGATTATTAAAAACATCCGTTTAAGAAAGGAAGGAAATAGAATTTGCTCCTCTCCCCCCCCTGGTTCCTAAAAAATAATATGACATAATTTAAAAGAAATTTTACGTAGAATTAGTTAGGCATTTCCTTTTTGATTTTCGATATTATATACTAATCATAATTTTTAATTACAATATGTAGTAACTATTTGGTATAGGTTAGGCATTTCATTTCTTGATTTTCTTTAATAATTTGGTACGTAAGTTTTTTAGCTCAGTTTAGTAAGAAATTTTAATAACAATTCTTTTAATTATTTATGGTAGTACAACAGTACAGTATGGTTGTACGTATTTACTCAATAACCCATTGACCACCGAGCGGCCCGATCGGGCCGAGACACAATAGATTTTTTATTGTGTCTGTGATCCGAGGACTGACGGAATAATTGTATGTTAAGTAGTAATTCAGCATGGGCGTAGCCACGGTGGGGCTGGGTGGGGCGCTTACCTTGGCTTTGATCTGGTAGGTACTAATTGTTAAGGGGAGTGGGCGTGGGCGTGGGATTGGGACTGAACGTGGCATATGGCGTGGGAGTGCGAGTGGGCGCGGGAGTGGGAGCATGAAAATAAAAATGATTTTTTATTGTTGCCCCACCCTGAGCCCATGGTCATAGGTCCCATAGTCACTATTCCACGCGAACGAAGTCGCGGGGACAGCTAGTAGACAAATATAATCAGAAAGCTTTGAACTCCTAAGCTCAACCATAAAAGATAGACATTTATGATGTCGGGAGATATTTTTTATATAATATGGAGAACATTTCTTTCATACTTGATTTCTGTGTAGCTTTAACCATTAAGATACACGCATTAAGAACGCACACGCGACGAAAGCTTAAAAATGGAGTTGCTGCTCTGCTCACGAATATGAAAAATAATTGTACCAAGTTTCGTTTAAATCCGTCGAGTAGTTTTTGTTTCTATAACGGTTATACAGACAGACAGACGGACAAACATTTTTGACGTCGATGTCGATCTCTAATCACCTCGTGATAGTTATTTAGGAAATATATTTCATGTGCAGAATTGACCTCTACAGATTTAATATAAGTAGGTATACATATATTTAGATTCCAATTTCCATGTAACGTTAAATTCGACTATATAATAACTAACAGACAACGCAGGTTACTCTCGTTTCCGTAAGTTGAGGCGGCTACATATTCGGTCCTAATAACATGACTTTTTGTGAACGAAACGACAGCGCGGTTTAATTCGATGGCAACACCATCAGAAAAAAGGAAATATTTTTAACTTTGAAAAAATATTATGATTTACACTATTAATACTATTTTAACATTAACACAAAATATAAGACTGTGAGTGTGTAAAAATAAATCCAGCTAGTTTCACATCACACTTATGTTTATAATTAGGTATACGACATGAAAATATATTAATTACCAAGCAATAATCATACAGATAAATACTGAACAAAAGTATTAACAGTCAAAGTATATTTTTACTAACAACATGTAAATGATGAAGGAATAATAATTATCAACGAACTAACCTTTTTGTATTAGAGTCCCGCCTCGTGATCGAATTATTAAAACACGAAGATTTTTAAAAATGTAACCAATGAACACAATCAATATTAGATTAACTGTAATGGTGTCTAGTTTGACTTAAAATAATATACATCTACCCTCACTTTTAAAAATGTAGTATATTCACACGAATTATATAAGCGCACCTTATAGGGAAGGGAAGATTTATTATGGGTTAAAGAGTTAAATAAATAAATAACATAATTATATTTAAATTATTAATTTTTAACATTGTGTTCAGTAGTGTTAACATGTAAATTGATTTGATTTTTACGAAATCTCATAGATGGCGCTGAATCAAATTTGTCTTTATATGTACTAAGATTCATTAAACAGTTTCTCTGCCCAAATAACGTAAATGACGTAGTTTTTATAGTGTAAAGCTAGATAATAGCATGGCTTACTCAAAAACAACATTTAAACATGAGTCTTTAGATTGTACGCTGTCGTAGTTCACGGAATACGTAAGAAAAGTAAAGGTTCACAGCTCCTCCCCCGGAGGTGATAGCATGATAATATGTTTAAAAAAACCTCACAC
>CAJQZN010036196.1:6445-18670 GCA_907164685.1 Colias eurytheme | reverse complement strand
AATAAACGATACCCAGAAACTGAAAAAACTAAATCCGTTGAAATTCGGTTTTAAGATACGGCAAAAAAATCCGGCCGTACTGCAAAATTTATAATTTCCGGAGCAATGATATAGTTTTTTTTATTCTAAAACTGTTCAGGCATGAGACCGCGATCTCGCCTGATGTTAAGCGCCGCTGCCGTCGACTTGGTTAGCATGCCTGATCAAAGAGCCTATTCGCATTATAGTGCATTTAATACATGCGCGCTCTTGCTAAAAAAGAACCAGATGGAGTTTACTGTTTACACACGGGATCTCGATACGAGGCTACGACAGTGCAAGATGTGCTGTGTGAATACTGTGTGTGCCAATTTCTGTTTTATCACTACATAGTATAAAACAAAGTCACTTTCTCTGTCCCTATGTCCCTTTGTATGCTTAAATCTTTAAAACTACGCAACGGATTTTGATGCGGTTTTTTTAATAGATAGAGGGATTCAAGAGGAAGGTATAATTTATTTTATTTTATTTATTTTATTTTTGTTATACATTAATGACATTTTTAATATTATAAAACATAGATGTATACTATTTGCAGATGACATCTCAATTGTCGTGACATCTAATAAAATTAATTGCACTATTAAAGATCATGAAATTGACATAAATTCTACAATTGACAAAATGATACGATGGCTTGAAAATAAAAATTTATTTATTAACCTTAAAAAATCAAAATTCATACAATTTAATAAATCTTCTAATAAAAAATTTAACATTGCTTTAGACATAAACAAAATTGACGCATTACAAAATATTAAATATTTAGGTATTACAATTGATGATAATTTGGACTGGAAGGCTCACGTAGGTGATGTATGTAATAAAATTAATAGATTCGTCTACGCGCTTAGACGGGTTAAAGTTACCACAAATTTAGAGACTGCCGTGACAGCATACCGTGCCTACGTAGAATCACACCTTCGCTATGGATTGGTAATATGGGGGAACAGTACTGCTAGGGATAGAGCATTCATTGCGCAAAAACGATGCATGAGAGCCATCTGTGGAATAGCACCCACTGAATCATGTCGACCCTTATTTAAAAAGCTTGGTTTATTACCCCTACCTTGTTTATATATTTTTGAATTGTGTATGTTTGTTTTTAGAAATAGTAGTTTGTTTAAAACATCCTCCCAACTAAACTCGAGATCACGAAGGGATCCGAATAAATTAATTTTACGAGAGAACCCTCGTATCGTCAAATACAGGGAAAGTTGCGTGGGGATGGCCGTTAAAATATTCAATCATCTGCCAAATAACCTAAAGACGTCTAATGATTATAAATTTAGAAAAAATCTTCTTGGCTTAAGGAAAAAAACTTCTATACCATAAAGGAGTTCATGGAAAGTTCAACCCGAACGCACCATTAATTCCTTTATGGTAATTATTTTATTTTTGCATGCTTGTATTGGCTGAACATGTTTGTGCTTTATTAATATAATTGTATCACCATTGAATACCATGTTTAAAGCAAAATAAAGATTTTATTTATTTATTTATTTATATTAGGTTTTAGACAAAGCGGGCGAAGCCGCGGGCGATAAGCTAGTAATTTCTATAATTCTCATGTCAAAATGTTGTAACCAAACTCTTCTGAAGCGACTTGACGACTTTCTTTTTTTACGACTTTTTGGAGTTTATTCGGTAGATAAAGATCCGAGAATAAGTCGTAAACCGCTAGGTAAGTATGTAAGTAGGTACTGGCAAGCAAGTGGCATAATATTTCCTGGAACAGTCATTTTTTGCAGGTAAGTACATATTTTTGAACCTTGTCTGCATTTTTTCATAAACTTTTCGATTGTATGAAATACATAGAAACTTCAGGCACCTTCAGTTTCAACAGAATACAGACACATACGTCATACAGACCAGTGAAAGAATATGATATTTACCTTTTTATAGAATACGTGTGGGGTTTCGGAATACAGTATGTTCTAGGTAAATATTGTATATTGACATGATTATAAAAGAGTAACTATGGAATTACTTGCCGGTTCTTCTCCATAAATATACTGCTTTCCGAATCGGTGGTAAATGTTAAAAATTAGAAATGACGATTGAAAAGTGCTTCTAAAAGAAGTATAATTGAATAAATAAATGTTTGAGTTTGATGAAGTGGTGTTTTAGCTTATGTGCCATTTTCACAGGAATAAAGAGAGAGGGAAATAAAATAAAACGTGTGTTAAATATGATATTTTTTTAATCTTTAATAAGCCTAACAGGTAGGTATGTAGATATTTGTAAAAAGCGACAAGGGGCGGGACGAACGCATACAAAATCTTTACATAGAGTAATTTTTAATCTGTTTAAAAAAACAACTGTCAGATTTCCCGCGCTGTCGCTTTATAAATAATACAATGATAATAAAATTAATGAGTTACAAAATATAACAATAAATTGCGATTTTTCGGTTTGACACTTTGTGAATACGTATTTTTTTTACATTTTATGCATTATTTAATAAATTAAAACGTCAAAAAACGTGTTCACAGAGTAAAAATCAAACCCATCTCCAACAATTATATTAACCTATGAGTTATAACAATAAAAAATAAATCTAAATAAATTAAAATCATAATTTGGTACGAGACATCCAATCGATTGGACACATTATAAATAAAGTGTAACAGGGGTGGGATTTTTGATTCTTTACCTGTCAAATTTTGCTGTGGGAACTGTCAAAAATGAATGCAACAGATAAAAAATTGTTTTTTTTTTTAAACATTTAGACAATGGTTTTATAAATTCTAAACGAGATTTAGAAAATCGGTCAAAATTGCATTTATTTTTCACCTCCATAGAATTTTCTATAAATTTTCACATAAAGAGGATAGAATGGCCTCAAAAACTTTAACTAACTTAAAAATTACACTTAACAAAGTACAATATTTATATTATGAGTATGTTATATAGCCTGTGCTTAAAAACTTAAAAATATTAATAATACTTCTATTGATTTCTATAAAATAATCTGTCTTGAGTACTCTTATTAATAAAGTAACGGTGCATCCACACAGAGCTTAGTTTCTCAATACGTTATTATAAATTAAACGCGATTTAATTCCCTTTTAATTGCGAAAATTTCGTAAATATTGAATTTAGCAGAATTTAGCGAAAGTCGCATATTCGATTACAATTCTTCAATATTTTCAATCTTTGGTTGAATACGACTCAAAACAATGTTTGAACTAAGACCGGTGTGGACGTACCATTATGTTAATTATATTTTCTTATGTGTATACAAAGTGGATTTTCTTGAAATTTGCTGTCTTAAATATGTGTTTTTTTTTAATATTTGGGCACTGCGCGAATTACGTGTTATTATAGTATATAAATACGAAATCTAACAAACAAGCATGATTAATTTATATAATATTATATAGCTGTTAAAACAATCAAATCATTTTATTACAGAATAATGATAATTATTACTTTAATGAAAATTGCACTAATGATAAATCATGAAGAATTTTCATTATTTTCAAATTCAAAAACAATATCTTAAAATGCAAACAGCTTTCTAATAAACAGCATAATAATAAAATGTTTAACATCAAATTACATAATAAACTTAAAAAAAAGAAACATTAACGTATGTATGTCAAATTTTATATTTTTTTTGGTATTGCCAAATAATAACCCATGTCAGATACATATAAATTTCGTATAAACAGTACATTGGTACGTCGCCCTATAAAAAGTAGGGTAATTTTAAAAATATCTAAAAAAAAACGCAATTTTCATTATTTTTTCGTACCCAAGTCTTGAATATAATGTTATATATTTTCAAATATGATTTATAAATAGACAATAAGCATATTTATTAGTAGTTTTAACAAAAAATAAAAAAAAAACTTCATTACACGTCCTTTTTTTCAATTTTGAAAAAAAAAGGGAATTTTTTTTTTTACATATACTTACGAAAAAACTGACGCGTCATACACAACAATTATTATATAGTATAGCTTTAATATTTTCAGACGTCATTAAAAAAATAAGGAACAGTGTAAAGTATCTCCTTATAACTAAAATCAATCTACTTACCTATCGACGGTATTTTTTATTTCGACAGATTTAATGTACAAATTTATTATATAACTTACAACAAACTTATATCTATCAGATAATATATTTTTTTTATATAAATAAGCTAATAATTTTCCATTTACTTTCTATACTAAAATATATCTTTATTCATAATTTCATTATATTTGCAAAATCTAATTTATATTACACTAAGCGTCAGTCGTGAGACTTGATTTCAAAATGTCCGCTTTTTATAAAATTTTTTCGACTTATGAAAAGTTAATTTTTGCCTTTTGATTGTTAAAATTTTTTATAGACGTCAAAAAACAATTTTTCATAAGAAAAACTGATTATTATATACAAAAAGGGACATGTACGATTAAAAATATTTAAAATGTTAGTCAACTATATAGTTTTTGTTCATATATATTGAATAAGACATAACATTATATTTTTTATTCAAATAGTAAATATATTGGTCAAAATAGTTATTTACAAGCCTATATCTATAGTTAGTGTTTTATTAAATACACTTAGAAAATAAACGAATGTATATACAGGGTGTAATCGTTAAGTGTACACAGAGCATCAGTTGTTTGATGTAACTTTTTTGGATATTTCCCGTTTTATTTTTAAAAAGTTATTATTGTCATTTTACTCATTAAGTAAAGGGCTTTCAATATCAGTTTAAAGTTTTTTGATATCTGCAATAGTTACGGAATAATCGCCTGTGCACACTTAACGATTACACCCTGTATAATATAATAAAATAAAAGATTCAAAAGATATTCGACGTTGTAGTACGTGGGTGTATATTTCAGCTTCATTACAAAAAAAAAATGTTTGTAAAACATCTATACTAATATTATAAAGCTGAAGAGTTTGTTCGTTTGAACGCGCTAATCTCGGGAACTATCTCCGATTTGAAAAATTTCGGTGTTGGATAGTCCATTTATCGAGGAAGGTTGTAGGCTATATATCATCACGCTAAGACCAACAGGAACAGAGCAATGCGGGTGAAACCGCGGGGAACAGCAAGTTTTATATATAATATATAATGTAACCGAATATTTATTTTCAATCAAAATACGTAAATAAAAATCTATGAAATATGAATCTTATATGCAGTTTCAGAAAGCAGATTTTGTGTGTATGTTATCATTTCATTAATGTAATTTTCCAATCGTGTACAACTAAAAAAATATTGTTTCATATAATAAATGTGTTTTTTAAGTATTTTTTTTATTAACTTTTTTTGTAATAAAGCTTTAATATATCTTAATCGATCACTTGAAATATAACAAATAATAGTATTTTGATTTCATGACATTATAATTCTTTTAATGGGTGTTATTAATATTTGTATATGAGAGTAGAGATAAACTACGATAACATGGCGCGCCCCTCCAAAATTCAAAACGTTTGAAAGTATTTGTGAAAGTATTTACAATGCACCACCAAGATTCAAACGCATGTGTGCGTAGGTAATGAGACGGCCGTCAAACAAAAACAAATCCACGGATTTGTTGCTCGACTAGTCCCGCTCTAATCGCTCATTATTATTAGTAATGGCGTTGCACTGACGTATTCTATGAAAACGACACGTGCGGTGTCTTGGGCGCTCGGCAACTTATGATTAGTTGACCAACAAATCTGGACGTAAAGTACTAAAGACGAATACGTACAACTACATACAAACTCCTTCGTAAGGATGTCACTACACACATTGAAACAGTAATTTGGAGGGGCGCGCCATGTTATCGTAGTTTATCTCTATAAGTTTTATTTTATTTAAATTAAATAAAAGACAATATTCTTAAGATGTAGGATAAGATTTCACTGATCCTATTTTTATACAAAACGCAATAAAAAAAAATATTCTCGATTGATAACTTTTTAAGAATCAAAATAAAGAAATGAGATTAAATCTCTATGCGACTTTCTCATACACAAATATTCGAAGAACTTGTCTCGACGTATTTTTGGTACTTTAAATTTTAGACAAAAAGTAACATAAAAGCTATGGAGTGTAGAGGTAAGATGAAAAATATTATTTGAGAAGTCGATAATGAAAACGTTGAATAATAAGCGTCAGAACTAGGAAAACATAAAATAATTTAATAAAGCAATACGAAAATCATTGAAAAAATAACCATTTCTACACTCCACAGCCAAAAATAGTTCGAAAAAAAAATTACTCGACACTGGCAGGTTTGTAAATAAAAAGGAAACATTTAACGCTGACACTTGACATTCACATGGAACACTGGCAGCTGACAGCTGACACAAAACAGAAAAAAAAAATCACGAGTCTTCGCTGTATAATCGAAAAAAAAAAACGACAAGTGACATGTTTTTTTTTTTTTACTAAACACTGGCAGTCTCCGCTCATTGCCGTAATCGAAAAAAAAAGAAGTGACAAGTGACAGCTGAAAACCGACATTTGACAGGTGACAGGTGACGTTTGACAACTGTCATGTAGCACAGATAAGGCGTTATTTTTGACATTTATTCTATCACGTCTCGTCCTTATCCCGTTTCGCGGCTATGATGGTGAGGTCCGGTCGTGTTTTCATAAGTTGTGAGGGCGATGGCGTTGTAGTGTCCGAGCCTCGGAGGGACTCTATGCTCGCCACGCGTATTGTCGGCCATGAGCTGCCTGTAAAATTAAATTAAATTAAAAATAACAATATAGAAATTTCTAAAAGAAAAAATACATATTAGTATCATAAAAAATGAATGTTTTTTTGATAGTAGTAACCCAGACCAGAAATTTCATTTACTTTGATTTAGGATAATAAGATGAAAATATCATCATGTAATTATTGTAGTATCACCGATCCTTGATAAGTGTATAAAGTTTGAATACAAGTGGTTCAAAATCCAGTCTAAAGGAGTCTGTTACATATGCAAACATACAATTCGTGAAGCTATTAAAAGCCTGTTAAAAAGAAAAAGACACATAATCCTGTACAATTAAAACCATAAACTAATAAACATATAATAATTAATTTTTCATATTACATATAAAACTCACTCTGTGTGGGTTGCGGTGACGTAAATATCGTAGTGTCCGGTGTCGATGATACAATCACTGATAGCTCTTCATCCGTGTTGCTTATCGATTTTTTAGTCTGTGGACAAATATAATAAAATAAATAATTATCCTGCAGGATTAAAAATAAAATATTGTTATGAATATCACTAAGATATTTTAACAATTTTTTTTGCATTTGCCCTTGTTCTATATGGGAAATAATTAATCTTTTAACAAAAAACTAAACAGTATTCAAATGGTCAGTACTGGACAAAATTAAAATAGGACCGAGCGGACAGTAGTTTTTAATAAAAAAATCATCAAATCTGTTTATCCAGTCGAAAGTTCAGAAGTAAAAAAACGCAAAAAAAAGTCGAAATAGGTTGAAAATTTGGCCCCAGTATACTAGCAATGTGCCCCGACATCAAACGGGTGTAATTGCATTCATGTTGTATATATAATATTATAAACCTTCCTCTTGTATCACTAGACACACAAAAGAAACCACATCAAAATCAGTTGTGTAGTTTTAAAGATCTAAACATACATAGGGCCAGACAGACAGCGGTAAGCTATTTGTATTATATTATGTTGTTATTGTATAAATTCTTACATAAAACGACTGAGAAAGAAAGTAAATAAAAAGGGGAAGAGTAAAAGAGAAAGTGAGAAAGAGATAGAGTAACAGAAGAAGAAAGAAAGATAGCTCACCTTAGTTTGTGTAATCTCTTTCTTCAAATACGACCTCGGCCGTCCCTTTGCGTCCATTGGATATATTGCGTCCGTGTCTGTAAATAAAATATTCACCCATTAATTAAAGGTAGAAAAATGTGTATGTATGTCTTGCACAACGTATGGAACGGCTGCACCTTTTGATTTATTTAGTTTCTACTTTGATACCATACTTGAATTGTATACAGTGCGACACAAAAGAGATGAAAATAAATGAGGGCGCCACCGTCGCTCATATAGCAACACTGATACTGCGACGCAAGCGATCTTGATACTATAGAATAAAAATCCAAAAATCTATATATATGATCTAAAATAAATACCGCGATTTAAACCGTTATAATTGTTTCATTGTAGCAATAGTGTAAATTTAAGACAAAAATACATTATTTTAGTATTTTAATTGACCTACCTAGGTCAAATTTTACTTAAATGTATTTGGAATTAGTTATTTTATAAAAATCGGTCAAGTGCTTAGACTGCAGAGGCGCACATAGAATCAAACATACAAACAAACAAGCATACATGCAGCTCAAACACATTACCCTCTTTCTGGGTCCGTCGGGTAGAAAAAAACAAGGCGATTTGAAAACCACATATTTTTATTGTTTTTGTAGATAAATTTTGTACATTAATATAATTCATCAAAATCTAAATATTCTACTCCTTCAAAGGACTGATCATCACTCTGTTTCGAAGTACTGGCAAGAGGGTACGGGGCATCTTCAGTATCTGTAAATATGATACAGTAAATATGATTTTTTTTCTTATGGTTTGATTGATTAATAGATAGATAGCTGTATGAAAACAGTTATCACTATACTATGTAGTAAAATCTAAACTAGGTACTTTATTTGAGGCTGGTTGGATTGGATATAACTTCTTGACTCAAATTGTGCTGGTCGCACTATAAAAACTAGTTTTTGTTTACATACAAATAACCTCAAATTAAATTGCGAAAACGTAATAATCGCCATACATACATACATTAAACACTCGTCACTAATGGAATATTCTATTTTACGTAGTACTGAGCAAAAATAAATGAAATCTCACCGGTATATTCTGCTGTACGTTTGTAAACGTTTTCCAAATCAGTCAATAAATTTCCAGCTTGAAATTCGGACAAACACCGAATAAAAACTTTATACACCACATCACGGACACCGCTACGTTTAACCTTTTTCATGATGTCTCCTTTTTTATTTAAATTTCTTGTTCTAAATAACAATTTTATCTCAATAATTCTCCACTTCACGAAAAAAACAACAAATTTTTATTCAACTTGACAGCTACATTGCCAATTCAGGGTTGCCAGGTAATGAAAAACGAATTAGTTCCAAAATAATTAATTTCATCTCTTTTATGTCGTACTATACGTATGGACAATATGGCTATTTATTACTTACTATTTATAACTATATGACAAAATGCAGTAAATACAACATTTACACAAAGAAAACATTGGCCAAGAAAACATACAGAATTGGCCTTATCACGTGCAAATGATTTCTTCCAGGCAACCCACTGAAAGAAACATACCTATACTTATATTATAAAGCTAAAGAGTTTGTTTGTTTGAACGCGCTAATCTCAGGAACTACTGGTCCGATTTGATTTTTTTTTTGTGTTAGATAGCCCATTTATCGCAGAAGGCTATAGGCTATATATTATCACGCTAAGACCAACAGGAGCGGAGCAATGCGGGTAAAACCGCGGGTTACAGCCAGTAATATATAAAGGAACAGTAGTTCCTGAGATTGGCGCGTACAAACAAACAGACAGATTCTGTATATTATATTGTAGAACTTACCTAAATCAACGGAGTCTCTGTCCACTTTGTTTTTAGTCTGAATGTCTGAAGACACGTAACTGGACAAGTTTGGAACGCTTATACCTAGAACTGATATATTTCTCAAATTAATCAAAAATTGTTTAAATTTCCTTGAATAGAAATAACTGATATTAAAGTGAATACATAAGCAATAAAAAAAATGTGTGCGTGTACTAGTGTACACACGTAAGAAGTGAAACTTCTTTTTGACCTTATTTTTCAAAAAATAATTTACTATATGCGACTTTACAGAAATACGTCGAATTACGCGTGGTAGGGATAAGAAAAAGATGGCGCGTAACGGAAAAATGTCACGCGTAACGAAAAAACGTTACACTAAATTTTTTCCAACCCCGATAAAGAAGTTTCACTTCAAAAATACGTAAAATTGTATGAATCCATTATATTCCTTATAAAACAATAATGGTAAATTCCAGAGCTGCTTCAAATGGTCTATAATATATTAAGCTTATCTTTCGGTTAAAATGACAGATCACTACATAGTATAAAACAAAGTCGCTTTCTCTGTCCCTATTTCCCTATGTATGCTTAAATCTTTAAAACTACGCAACAGATTTTGCTGCGGTTTTTTTTAATAGATAGAGTGATTCAAGAGGAAGGTTTTGGTACATAATTTATTATGATTTAGACAAAGCGGGCGAAGCCGCGGGCGGAAAGCTAGTAATGTATAAAAATAAACACCAAAAAGTGTTCAATAGCCTATCAGGGACAGAACAAGCTATTAAACTGACCCTGATACTTAGAAAATTAATATTTTTTATAAACCGAAAGAATTTACCATATTTATTTATTTTATATTTATGTATTTATTTGTCTATCGTGTGTCGCTCACCTGCGTCCTCAGTATGCCGCAAGAAATAAGCCAAATTTTTATCTGGAGACAATAATTATGGTGAAATTTTTATGAACTGTATTATTGTGTACACGTTAAACTTTAAACATATTATTAAAAATCTCTTGGAATAAGTGTACCGGCGTCATTAACGAGGGTGTGGTGTGGAAAGTCCTTGTTTCCCACAAAATCTATAAGTTACGAGATGTACGATGCATAAGGACCCAAACCTTACCTTCTTACGAAGTATGATTTACAAGAAGGCCAAAGTAACAGGCTAAACTTACCCGGAAAAGAAGCCGGAGAAAGAACGAGGCAAAAATTTAAAATGACGTCATCATTCGAGCAAAAGTACTAGGCTACCATAAGTTACTAGGAGATCTACCCATCTACCTATTAGAACATTATTTTCTGTTTGGACGTCATCTCAATGCATTGTGACAGTTTTTTGCGACAAATACCAGGCTACCATAAGCTACTAGGAGATCGCTCTTGCTCATTCATAAATAAGACCATAGAAATCTAAATAACAAGACACATAGAAGTGCTGTAATGTCATAATTCGTATGAAAACCGCTGTCGCCAAAATCAACACATTCAAACCGAAAGCTAAACAGTACACACAAGTAAACTATGCCTTTTATTGGACAGCTTGATTTTAGTGAAAACTAACTTATCTATTAAATTAAGCTTTTGAATATGTATCCTAACGCAAGAATTTACGGTTTATTTTAGAATAACATCCCTAAGTATAGGAGACTTTTTGCTCCAATACGAACAAACGTGATAATAAGAATGGTCGACTGTGTCATTCATTGTTATTTCGATTACTATGGTGACGCTCGTAATACTTGTAAATATTCTATAATTTTAAGGAAAAACGGCATTATTTCTAAAAAAAAATATTTTCCGATGAAATATTATTCCTTTATAAGTATAATTACAACTGAAGTGGAAGAATTTCCGCAATGGGAATTGCTGAAACACACCATGTACACACTCATACGTCTCCAGAGCAACTGAACAGTGACGAATGCACTGGTGTTGTGCAAATCACCTGAGTGGCGACAAGGTCACGCACGCTTACGACTTCTAATGTCTTGTTATTTAGATTTCTATGAATAAGACTTCCTTCCTACCTCCTAACTTCTTTCAGTCACTTCCGAGGTTTAAGTTACTTCTTGTACCAGGCTACCATAGCACTCTAGGAGATCTATCATAACTCACCCTTCTCCGCATCAAGCACAGGTGGACCATCAGCGACATACGCAGCCAACTTGGACGGGTTCACGCCCAGGGCCAGCGCCGCAGACTCCAGACTCAACTCGCCACGCTGGAGCCGGTCCAGCACCTCCGAGGGTCCCTTCGCTTGCCAAAAGTCGCGCGCCGTTCTGAAATTACTGGAGGTTAACGTACTCCGATTTAATTTTGGGTAATAATGGATTAATTCGAAAATAATAGGAAATTTCATGAGTGGGAACATTGTAATAAAAATATTTGTTTTGGACAAATCAATTTAAATCAGTGTTTTGAATCCAAACAATATATTTTTTCTTTAAAAAATTACATTTTTAGTCATACTTGTTTTCTGTAATTTTTAATAGGTTTCGAATACTTTTCCCAAGTGTTGTTTTATAAGGCTTCAAATATATCTACATCTTGAGCCACAAGTACCAGGCTACCATAAATACAAGCAGATAT
>CAJQZN010036195.1:34617-61249 GCA_907164685.1 Colias eurytheme | reverse complement strand
TTTTGATAGATTAGGAAATGATAAATATAAATTCTTACATTAGTAGTGACATCCACACTCTCTCCTTTCTGCAGCAATGTGTTGATGATCCCAACATGGCCGTACCTCGCTGCCGTGTGAATACTTCGGGCCCCATCCTTATGAATAGAAATAATGTTTTGAAATTAACTTTTTATGGTTAATTCTAACATCAAAACATCTGAGCTCTTGAATTATTAGCGAATTTAAAATATTAAGAAGAATTTTGCTTATTCTTATTTTGCCTACCGACTCCTTTAATTTCCAAATAATCGTCGGCAAATAAATCCTTATTTTTATCCATAAAGCAGATAAATAAGACTTTTAAAATAATTCTAAAATAAAATAAAAATTTTTTAAGCATAACACAATATTTTAAACCCTCGTCTGTCGGAACACAGATCTGAGCCAAAAATTTTGTACCCGTTGTCTGTCGTGGCACAGATCTGTGCCAAATCATCGCCGGTTGGAAATTAGCTCATTGTAACGCAAATATAGTTCAAATCTGCATAAACGACTATTTAGTTGATAGCTTATGAATTACTGAATATTTAAAGTCCATCAATTAATAATTTGACCGATAAATATTCGAAATATAACAGTAATTATGTCATACTTTAGTTGAGTAACTTTTAAATTTTAAAGTTTTAAAAAATGTAAAATTTTGCGGAAAGTTGATAAACGGTAAGTATTTATTGTTCTTTTTATTATTATTCACTATATATCCTAATGTTTATGTGCCGAAATAATGAAAATTACCAATAATTATACCACAAATAATGGCTCCAAATATGAATCTACCATTTCACTGTACGTTGCTTAGTTTTTGACCCCTGGTTAATCGTATTTTATTTTTAATATTTTATTTGTTTTTTACATCATTTTACAAGAAATTTTATGAAGATTTTTATAATATAATTCAAAATTTGATACTGTGTTCCATTTTAAAGATATTTCGTTTTCAATTCAGAACCGACAATAATTTCCCCGTAAAATTCGCGTACAGGATGTTCGCATATTGTATGAAATAGAAAAATTTAATTGTTCGTCTTCAATTAAATTTTTCAATTTCATACAATATAAAATGTACATATGTTTTGTTTATATTGATGGGTATCGTTTTTGTGGTATTTATTGTCCTCAGGTTTAATACGATATAATCAACTATACAAATTATAGTCCGTAACCTCTATGGAATTCCTTTAATTTTAGTATATTATGGTTAAAAGTGTATATTATATGCTGGAAAAATAGTAAAAAAAACCTACATCGGGAACAATGGTTTTCACTATGACCTATATATAGGACAAAGTGACTATGTTACTATGTAATTTGTGTAGGACAAACTGGAAAAGAAATTTAACACATTAATAATTGTACAACATATTCTTACCTTAATACAAATGCAACATATTATTTTTTATTGGGGAACCATATGTTTCTGAAAAAATAAAAAACCGGCCAAGTGCGAGTCGGACTCGCGCACCGAGGGCTTCGTACAAACTTATTTTTTTAATTATGCTGTAGGTATCTTTTAATTCATATTTTAGAATTCTTTATCTGTGCTATAAGACGTTGCTATTGTAAGTTTTTATAACCTTGCAAATGTCGAAAATTACGAAAATTTGCAGCATAAACGGTTGTATCTTTTGATTGCGTTGGCATATGTTATGTTTGATTCTGTTTTTATTTTGTTTTTCTGTCGTCTCACAATTTCAAAATGAACGACAACACGGGAGTTGTCATTTTTGAAACCCAGATAGTCCAAAGATGTTTTTACACATATTTTGGGGTTATTTCTTTAAAACTGGAAGAATGTTTTTTTAGAGTTTTGAACCTCAATACGATTCGCGCTTCAAGGACTCCGAACAAACCTACTTTTTATTATGTTTTAACTTCTAGTGTTTTTAGTGAATTTTTCTTTATCTGTGCTGTAAAACCTTGCTTTTAACCAAGTCCACTTAACTTTTGACCCGTAGGTTTTGATTCCCTTGCTAGTAGTTGCGGTTTTCAGAATATGCCGCATATGAATATTATTTCTTCTGATTGCGTCTTAAATCTTATATATCCATACCAATTTGCATGAAATTTGGTATGGAGATATTTTGATACCCGAGAAAGGACATAGGCTACCTTTTATTGCGAAATATGTACCACGGGCGAAGCCGGGGCGGACCTCTAGTATGTATATGAAAATGAATCGCAAAATGTGTTGGTAAGCGCATAACTCGAGAACGGCTGAACCGATTTCGATAATTCTTTTTTTATTATATTCCTTGAAGTACGAGGATGGTTCTTATGTAGAGAAAACGTAAATATGTACCACGGGCGAAGCCGGGGCGGACCGCTAGTGTATTAATCTGAGTTTTTAATGTGAATATCAAGTTAATACATGTAGCCGTTCATTAGTTGTAAGTTGAAATTATTATTTTTTTTATATAAAGTGTAATTAAAAAAATCATGTTATTTGCGATTATTCTTATATCTGTTTTATAAAACATTGCTTTTTACCAAATTTAAAGATTTTATGTACTTGGGAAGTACCCTGTCGGTTTTGATTCCATTGCAAAAGTCAAAATTTGCTAAAAATTGCAGCATTAATGGCTGCATCCCAAAGGGTTTGGTTTTTAAGGGTCCAGAACCCTAATAGGATCACGTCTGTCCATCCCATCTGCCCATCTGTCTGTCAAGACCCATTTTCACAGGAACGCGTGATGTGACATAAAACTGAAATTTATATTGATTACTTGAGTCGATTGAAGCTGTGAAAAAATCAAACTTATAAACCAACGCAATCAAAAGATAAAGCCGTTTATTAACTCAGGCCCCGGAATCACAGACATAATAGAAAATATATTGTATCGTGGACCGATCGGGCCGTTCGGGGCTCAATGGGTTATGCTGCAAATTTCGACATTCGCAAGGGAATCGACACCTACAGGGTACTTTTGAAATTGGGGTAAAATAAGGTCTTATAGCGCAGATTGTAGAATAATTTCGAAAAACATAAAATTTCAGAGTTACAACATAATAAAAATGTTGTGTGGTTTTATGAAACCACGGTAAAAGTGAAATTATACCTACCTTATACCTACTCGGCAGCCGACCGTCACGCGACATGCGCTACACAGACCAAAAAGTTTGAGACGATGTAATAAAAGATTCACTTTAAAAATTGGTTTGTTCGGAGCCCACGGTGTGCGAGTCCGACTCTCACTTGGCCGGTTTTTTATTCTTATGTACTATATGTAGTACATTCGTAGGCCGAATGTTAAAGCTGATGTAGATCGCTGTCTGAAGATTATTTTTATTTGCATTCATGACTTTAAATAGCCTTGGAACATTACTTATTTAATAAAACGAATTAAATGCATCATTTGCAGTACGCCTGCAAATATAAATCTACCCTCTCATTTTGTAAATGACTAGCGATAACAATTATTGTATTTTTGCCTTTTGGTGTCAAAACTGCTTCTATTACCCAGAAGAAGAATGCAATTTTTCTATTTGAAGATATCACATTGCTGTTTAAACTACATAATCAATAATAACTTATTTGTTAGGTAACCCTAAAATAAACTTCCGTCTTGATATTTTAATTTTCTTTCGAAAATAAAAATTTGTATTTGATAAAATAACCTTTTCTGATTCGTAAGCATTTGAGTATCAATAAAAGAGAATTCAAATGGATCCAAACAACGATTCTTATGGCAATGGAAGACAAGACACTCCAAGGCTTACTTTAACAATAGGACGTAACAGTATTTGAAATCAAGAAATATAACTCTGTATATTTTGTCAAATGAACAGATAATAATACTAACACGATTAGTGTTTGGGAATTTACAGCTTTTAATTCCTGATACCAGGATTCTTCATGAAATTCTACACATAACACGTCTTACTTTATTCCAATCAAAATATTTTTTAAGTTTCATGCTGTTTGTGTACTATGGACTCCCTAAACTACTGAACCGATTTTAATACAATTTTACCGATTAGTTTATATCTTAATTACAATATGCTTGGAAATACTGCATGTATTGAAATACAACTAGATTGGATAGCGTTCATCACTTTCCTGATCACATTCAAGTGGAACCTCGTGGTAATAAATCGTCGTCTCAAGGCGGTCGTTGTGTCCGATGTATAAGAAAAAATGAACAGAAGTTAACGTTATTTATGCTAAGTTGCAAATATTCCTATTTATTGGCCAATGTTGGCGTCAACACCACACATTACAACCACATGAGTATATAAATAGTACAGACACAAAGCTTCATAAGAATTTTTTTTCTGTCAGTTAAGTAAAATTTATTTAAGTAAATAAAACATTTAGATGTATAATAATTGTTTATTTATTTTGAATCTTTAAGTTTATTGATTTTTATCCTTAACATAAGCTGTATTTTATAAAAAATATTTAAAACTCGAATTTCCGAAATTTTTGATTTATAAGTTAAATGTAACGGTTTATAATTAAGTTATGGTATAATTAAATGTAGATTTCACTTTTGTACAGCTTAGACATTTTTCTGTATGGATACAGTGCCTTTCGATTTGTAGTTGGACAACATTTCATTTTATAGGTACTATATTATAATAATTAAGAGCATGAAAAAATAAATAATAAAAAGCATATTTCTTCATAATGCTATTGTTACCACAAAAAATATTTTCTTAATCGCTAATTTTAAGAAAAAATAAATTAAAATTAAAATTGATGTGGAGACGTTATACATACAGACGTTAGAACAAAGTCCACCATAAGAATGAAGTCATTTAGGAATAAGACTATTTTTAAACATTAATAAAAACCTAAATATTTAAAAAAAGTAAAAATTACTGTTAGTTTTTATCTAGTTTTGATTAAAATAAAAATAAAAAAAAGTAGCAAAAATTTTTGAAATGTTCTAATTTTGGAGCAGACTGTATTTGTATTTGTATGAACATATGTGGAGATCGCGTCCACTTATTTTCATGCGTAAACGATGATATTCATACTCAACTTTCTCGAATTTTTATAAAATAAACCTATGTTTTTGTTATATTCACTCAAAAGATTGTCTATTCTAGTGTGAAAATACAAAAATAAAAATCTAAAATACCTTGATATTATTTTTTTATGAGTATTTTTCTTTACAATGTCATATTTTTTCAAAATGTGTGGGAAAAAATGCTTCTAATAAGTAAAATAAACACGCCAGGGAGTAAGTGAGGTAACTAATATAAAGTTTGGTTATCTAGTTAGCATCAAAATTTACAAGAGTGTCACAGGTTAAAGTTTATATCACAAATTTTAATATCGAAAAAAATCGGAAAATCAGCGCCGACCGCTCGAATTTCTCCGACAGACAGCACCTTTTTGACGCGGCGCGCCGCGACAGCTGAGGGGTTAATCATTCATCACGATATTTATTACAGAACTAAAACACGAATCTCGTTATATTTATTAAACCTTAGAAATAAGTAGCACATGCTCTCTATTATAAAACGAAATGAGTAACGTATTTAACTAATATACATTGTTCGAATTTAAAACTGCAATTAATTTTATTTTCATTGCAATTTGCCTTAAGTAATTAAGAAAGATCTAAGTTTCCACTGAATATGGTTTTAAAAATATCTTTACCGAAAATGTCTATGTCTAATAGACTCGAAAAAAATGTAAAAAAAATAATAGAAAATCTTTATTAGTTGCAAGGATGTTATGTAATACAAACAGTAGGTCAAACGGCAAACTATTTTTATAGGACCCATTAAATACACGTGAACGTAACCACTTAGATTTAGCACTTTTTTAAAGTTTTACTTCTTTATAGTTTATTGCATTTCCCGGTATTTACTCCAATTTAATTTCCCTTATAGTCAAGGTCATATAAGTAAAATGAACATGAATCTAAAGTTTTACAACAAGAATTTCATGAATATGCTTTTAAGTTTAAACCATTGTATATTAAGACCCTAATTATGTAAATGTTAGAAAGTATGTTTTTGCGTTAATAGAGTTTAAACTCAAACACAAATTTATGTAGGTAATAGAAGCTCTTCCGAAAGAGTTAAAGTTGTAGACCGTAGCGTTACCAAAATACTAGCAATTAAACAATCCTATTATCCTTATATACCCTAATAACATTAAATATATACAGCTAGAAAAAATTTTATGACCATGAACTAAATTCGGTAATGAATGCTGCAAGAAATTATCATTTATAATTATTGCTTTGCTGACTCAACTCGGCTTCATATAGGTCCTTACTATTTCATGAAAGCAATTTTTCCGGTAAATTTCAAAATATCTCTCGATAAAGCAAGTCAAGAGACTATTATTTTAAAACAAATGTTTTACTTTTATTTATTTTTTACACTTTTATACACTTATTGAGATTATACTTAGAAATTTTTCCTGCTCCTGTATTATAGATTGTCTTTCCGTTCATATTTTTTATTAATTTGGAATAATATCATCGGGTAGACCGATTTTAATTTGACTATTTACTAAGAATTTATGGCAACAAAAATCTACGAGTACTATTCATCATTAAATTTCTGAAAAATTAGTTATTAGACATGAAAAAACATTAATCCTGCGCTTATAAAAATGTATTATCCAGCTAAAAACAATAGTATCACTCACCTTATTTGGCATATGGAGATAGACACCCTTTTTAAATAGCATCATAGCGCAATCAGCATGACCATTCAGTGAAGCAATGTGCATCAATGTACTGCCATCTTTCGTTCTTTCGAATATAGATGCTTTGAATTTATCCGCCAGTAGTTCTATTATAGCTGCATGACCGTTTTCAGCCGCTAGATGCATTGGTGTCCGGTCTAGAATAAAGTTTTATGTGTAAATAGGTACTGTAACTTAATATTAAAATATGATGTAATGGTGAAATCAGTCTTGATTATTACTTGGCGGTTGTTTCATTTCCTGCTATTTGGAGTAATCTGTACATTCATTATTTATATGACAATATAAGTCACGTTTATATAAACTAAATTACAATTATAAACTAAATTACTTCCACCCATCGCGGCAGCGGTATGTAGCGCAATTTTCCCAGCGAATTTACTGCTGCCCCCTTAGTTCACAACGAAACGAGACAAGAAATATTTAATGCTAACCCATTTCCCTGTCAATTCTTCACTGACCTTCATTATTAGCGTTCGCGAAGTATTTGACAAGTGGTTGATCTCCCTCCGCAGCTGCTATGTATAAGGCTGTTTGTCCAGAACCGTTAACTGCGTCAACAATCACCCCATATTCCACGACGAAACGAGCCATTAGACATTTAATACTTACCCATTTCCCACTAATTTCCTACTGACCTTCATTATCAGCAATAGCTGCATTCGCTCTGACTCCATAAAAGTATTTGACAAGTGGTTCATCTCCCTCCGCAGCAGCTATGTGTAAGGCTGTTTGTCCAGAACCGTTAACTGCGTCAACCGCCGCCCCATAGTCTACGAGGATTCGAGCCATATCAACGTCTTTGCGTCTTGCTGCAAGGTGCAGTGCTGTGTCACCCGCTGGTGTGGACGCCTGTGATGTATTTAGACGTCTATTTTGGTGGATGCGATTTTACATTCGTCTTTTTAGATTTTGCCATTAGTTGCATTTTGTAACAATACACGACCAAATACGAAATGTAAGTTCAATAGACCTAATTTTTTTACTGCTAAAGATTAAATTTTGCACTCTTTTAAGCTATAATAAAGAAAGAGCACATCTAACACAATGTATAATTGAAAATAATTTCTGATATTCAATCAATTCCTATCGAGGGCAAGACAACAAATTAATGTTACTCATTAGGATAAATAAATAAATAAATATACCTTGAGCTGTTCGGCCGTCTGCGCACTGAGCAGCTCGCGCACCATGCTCTGGTTGCCCGCCTCCACGGCGAGGAGCAGCGGCACCTTGCCTCTCTGCAACACCATTTCGCGTATTAACTTTTTCCACTCTTTCAACCGCGCGCGCTCTTTGTTCAGCTCGATGTAACTCAGCTCGAGCTTTTGCAAGTCTTTGGACAGATTGACCGGCGGACTGCGAGTGCCCGAGCGCAAGCTGAGGTTCGCGCTCTTAGGAACGTCTTTTTCGTTCAACGACATCTCGATTTCACGCCTAGACAGAACTGCACGCGGGGCGATGTCTATACGCGAACTACAGACGGCAGTGCGGTATCACTGCACGGTCTAGTCACACTCGAAAACAATTGTTGAGACTTATGTGCATTCGATTTGGCAGAACGCGAAAACGATTTTCAATTGCTCCTAGCATGCGATCCCCGATAGTATTCGACTGGCCGTCCATTTCAGCGGCTATACGTACTTGATCCTCCATCGGCGAGTCGAACAAAGGCCCACTAGGACATGGTAAAACTGCCTTTCTCTATTCGTGTCGTAGGGCGGACTGAGACTTATTGTATTAAAATTAGTAATTTTGAATTTCACCGCTGACGTTATAACTAATATTCCGCGAGCGATTTGCATTGTAAATTTTGCGTTGTGACGTTTAACTCGGCAAAGCTCAGGTTAATTAGCTAGTTACTATTCGTGGGGGTGGGTCGTGTCGGAATGTCCTTAACAGCCTCGTTCTTATTTTTCGCTTTAAATTCAGGTATTTAATTCTGTATGCGTGTTTGTGGAATGCGGCGAGTGTGATTGATGGGGTGGTGTAAAACGAATCTATTTCTTTTGTCTTAAGCCGATGGAACCGGTGGGGTTTGTTTACAAGCGCGGCGGTTCCTCGTGGGTCTCGGGGACGTCGGTGCCAGGCGACAGGCGCTGCACGCGATCCTCGAGACCAATGCTGCATCAGCTCTGTTCGGAATGACACCGAACAATCAAAACCTTCATAGCATCACCATAAAGTTCATATTTTATTGGTTTCCGCCACGTCTCATTATTACATCAATACGTGTATTGTTAAGGTTTGCATTTTAGAATTCAGTTTTATGTATATCGTAAAATAAAATTATATTTAAACATACATAGTTACCAACATTTGACAATTCTCTCTTAATTTTATTGTTAAATGAAAATCTTGCGTATGCAGACCTACACTTTCAAAACTCTTAAGCAAATATTCACATTAATATTTTGATCGAGCTTTTGGGACTTAAGACGATTTCCGATATGGGGAATCTTTAGGAAATAAGAATAAAAACTTCTTTATAAACTTGTCTTAATATCGAATAATATTTTAATGAAAAGTAAATTTAATCAAATGTGGAGAAACGTGAAATATAAAAAGTAACGAAAATATTTTCACATCCTAATATTATAAATGTGAAGCGTAAAAAAGCTTACTGTTTTTACTACTAACTTTGAGGGAGTTAGAAAAATGTTTGTGTATTAACTACCTCTTGTAATCCATTGTTTCAATTAAAAGCATCTATTTACTGACATCATAATAATCATATTATAGAACAAAAACTTGGCAACAGAACAAAACTTTATCTTGAATCAATGAAAGTCTGAGTGACCTGAATCATGACGTGGTTACGTGGACTTAAAATAATAATATTATGGGGAAAGCTCTTAAAAGTCTTTTATTTTCTACTTATAAACAAGCATACGTAATAATATTTCATAGTTATGTTTATTTTATGAATGGTTTGTTAAACTTAAAGCTATGTTACCAATTTTTTTTAATATTTTCCTTATTCTTCAAGTATTTATTTTCTTTGCACCGCTATTGCAATCCAAGGTTGCGAAGTCTAGAATAATCTTGGCTCTTGCAATTTTATTTTATATCTGCTTTAGTAATCTAAATAATGGCTACATAATAGATGATGTGTCACTTCCGCTTTCCTCATTCCGCAGAATAAAGGAAAATGAAAACGAAACACAAACATTTAAAGAATTAAAACATTCGTGTATTAAAACTATAAATATAAAGTAAGAAGTTACGATTTATCTAGTTGAAATTGTAGTTATAAACAATGATAAGGATACAGGTGAAGGTAGTATGAAATGGCCCTACACTTGGTTTGTACAACGCTTTAATAAGACCTGTAATTTACTTTTGAAATTATTTAACACACGCGATAGTAAGTACTTGTGTGCTTTTCCTGTTATACGAACAAATTTTGCAAAATTACCAAGATTAGAAAAGTTTATTTGTTGTAGAGTGGCAAGAGCTTTTAGAGTTTGTCTATATATTCGAAAAAAAAAAACATTTGAAAATGTCAATTAACTTTTACTATAATACAGTCATAAATATTCTTAATTGAACTTAGAATTATTAGACGAGACCAATGTATGAATAGGAATATGTAAGGAAAGTGCATGTGAGCGAAGCAGTAGAAGGACAATTCCGTAACTTTTCGACCCACCAAATCACCATTACAATATCTATATAAAGTATTCAATAATACAAAAAAAAACCACACACACACAAATATAACTCAAGATGTGCTGAACAGATTTTAATGATTTGTAGTTACTAGATTACGACATAGAATTTCAACCCGTTCCAAAGTGAAGCTTTAGTTTTGTAATCGATAGTATTATATGGCTACAGATTAACTAGGACTAATGTCTTGTTGTTGTATCTACAGACTACTAGCTACATATATTTTCACCGGGATAAAATGAAACTGATGGGGGATAAAACGAACACCAGTTTCGATATACCCGATCGCGGAAGAATTCTACCAATATCCGTAGCCCCGTCAATCGTCATTGAGCGGGTGGACGGAACACAGTTGGGTTTTGGTTGGTAGGAATCCCGAATCCGACATAACCCACGGCCCCTATATATTTATGTATCTATGCAAGATTTTCCCACTTACAAAAAATATAACGAACAATAATATAATCTGAAATATTTTATTTATTTATTTATTTTTATTTATTTCATTTATTTCAGATTAATTTAATATCCATATATTTGTTAGTAAAATGGCCTTAAAAAACTATGTTAGTATTATAATTCTAAATATATATTCTAATTCGAAATATAATCTGACTACTCACCCCATCAGGTCGTAACCGTATGTCCTTCCCCGCAGCGGTGAGCAACGCGCGCAGGATGCTCGTCGCGGTGCCGGTCTGTCTGCTTGATACAAGATGCACTGCTGTTTGTTGACGACTCTATGGGAAAATAGTTGTAAATATTGTGTCATCGAAGATCCGGCTCCATTTTTACCAACTCCCACGACACAAGTTCTCTTAGTGTGGGAGCTATAGTTAATACTTATAATGTGTAAAAAGCTATAGCAAATTCTATTGTTAAATTTGTATTGTGTGTTTTTTGCTGAAATAAATAATTTCATTTTTCATTTTTTTTCATTTGTGGGCTATGATGGGGAATATGCCTCTTAAATATGTTTATTAGCCTTCTATATCCTGCCAAACTGAAACTTTTTAGTTAGCCGCACCGGGAATCGAGACCAGGCCATAGCATTTCGCGTTATCAGACCTATTTAATTGAAGCACTGCAATCGTAAGTGCAACAAGCAAAGTACAATATTTTGTAAAATAGAAAATTCTGCAATGAGGCCTTATAAAAAATTTGATCATATTGATTGTTGCTATCATGATAGAAACGCCTGGCGGAGCACTGTGGATGCCCTCTGCCTCAGTTAGGGGGACACAGGAACATTAAGTCAAGTAATTCATTATAGATTGAATATAGTTACACAATATTCATAGCTTCTTTAAAATAAATGATTATTTAATTTTAACTTACTCCTCCAGTTGCAAATGGATCAACTCCTCTTTTTGAAAGGAGAAGTTTGACGATGTCTTCCCGCGAGTACATCGCTGATATGTGGAGGACATTGTAGTTATCCTGTGAGGTAATAATAGTTTTAAAACAATTAATAAACTATTTGCATTAAATTGAGATAGTAACGTTATCTACTGATTGAAAGTGTTGAGTAATGCAGCATTAAAGATGATTTTGTTTTGTCTAAGAATTATCGTCTTATTTCTTATCTCATTGTTTTAAAAATAATAATCGTATATGTATAATGTACATACGTCTGATTGATATGTTTAACAATTACTTATCAATTTCATTTATTCATTTCACATTTGTATTTGAATTCAAACTTTAATAACCAAGAAAAACAGGAGCAAAAACGCAATATTGCATTTAACGCTTCAAGTAAAAGCAATTAAGAATAAGGAAAAGGCAATCCTTGCTGTTTCGCACACATTCGCCTGGTATAGCGTGACCTGTCGACTTTCCCATCGCACATAATTGGTACCGATATAACGCGAAAGGGAGACTGAACTCCAATTGTTCTGTACCCTTACCGTGAGCTAGAGTTATAATATGTATATATGTATAAATGTTAAAAATATGTAATGACAATTCAAAAGTGCTTCTAGAAGAAGTCTAATTGAATAAATGTTTGTTTGTTTGGGTTAAGTAATCTAACGTTTAATTACTGCATTCGATAGGGAATACTCTACGCTTGAAACAGTATCTCTCAAGAGTGTTTTTCTAATTAGTTACTGTAGGTGCTAGATTATTATCTAAAGAAAACGCTACAAAACGTGACACGCTGGCTGTAAGATTTAATAGTTTTTGAAGTGAAAACTTCTTTAGCGGCGTTGAGCGCTTTTTCTGTAATGGGTATAAAATCTTAAACTCGCGTCAGGACACGTGACCTGATCGAAAAAGCGTAAGATGGATACCATTCCAAAATATCAAACATGCTCAACGTTAATAATCAAGTTTTCACTTCTGCCGGCACTCCCGGAGTGCAACCCGACTTTTTTTTTACTATAAGGCTTATACAACCAAAATAAGTTTTCTATGTGACCGCTAGAGGTACTGTTATAATTTTGCATATAATCTTTTTTAGCGCTAGCTTCAGTAAGATCACTGTAAACTCGTGGTAGGCTACTGATTTCTTTGCAATATTACTATAATCCTCGCTTCGCGTGCTTAAACTTGTGAATTAGATGACGCCAGAACTTTCGTGATTTCACGGTCCTTATGACTCAAAATTAACGATTCATTCAGTTAATGTAATCGTGACCTTATGAAATTCACATAGAGTTTTTTAGTTTATGGAAGCAGGTATGATATAGGATACGATAGCTTTCATATAATGGTGAAATGAGTGTAGTTAATACTTTCAAACAATTCTAACATTAGTCAGCGCAATAATTAACTAGTATATATTACTTTTCATTTTCAATCAAATAAGTAAAATAGCTTGTTTAAGTCACCTTGCTAGGGCAACAGTTTATTAAAAAAATTGAAATGACTTTTCCAAAATTACGTGTAAAATTAAATTACACATAATTAAATTCGTAGAAGTTACTTCGATCAAGTAACAAAATAACGAAAATTCAACTCATTTGCAATTTGCTCTATCGTCTATATCTGACCTTATAATTTTCCTTCATATCTTCTATGTTATCGAAACGAATAGGTTACCATAAAAGCAGTGAAAATGCCTCAATATGTGTATGTAGAATTAACTCTATTTCAGAGGCATCAATTTGTATGAGTATGAGATGTAGAGAGGAAATCGTAATCTTTTGGCTTTTGTACCATCTTCTATTATTTTACGTTGAAAATTCAGATAAAAACAATAAAAAAAAGTAATGTCTCTGCTAAATTGTCTAAATCATGGCAATTTAAATAATTTGTATTGTTGTTTTTCATAAAAATAATGTAAATAACTAAATAGTAAATGAGCTTGAATGGTTTTTATTTGATACCCCAGGACTGAGTATGAAAATAATTTTGAATCGCACAACATACCAATCGTTTATTAATTTGTCTAATGTTAAACCGTACTATGTATAATAATTACTTACATTGTTCCTCGCGCCGACATCGGAGCCAAGTTCTATAAGTCGTTCAACAAATAATGTCCTATTGTCCTTTACGGCGTACATCAGCGGGGTCATTCCTGTCGTCTGAAATAAAAATATTATTTAAATTATTTAAGTTTCATTAATTTAAGAAAATTCTCGGCGAAGCGGTCCAAATTGTTGCAACATAGTGAGGTTGTGTTAAAGTTATGAAAACATGAATTACATGATAACAAGTAGGTAGTTAACTATATGTATTATGTATATTGAGTTTCGGTTAAATTGCAGTCTTATAAATAACCTTCGTTTTATACGACTCTATTTTGGGCTTTTAGGAACGGGTTTAAAGCTCTGTGATGAAGTTCCTGTTATGTAGCCTATTTGATACATATCATATTTCTCATTTTTTATGATAGATGATTTGAGCAGAACACACAATCTTTTTTTTAAGTAATGAGGACACCTAAATGCATTGGAAAAAATGCAATTTGAAATATCATTAGCTATTATATGAAAATAATGAAAATTTGAAGAATAGGAAGCATTAACAAATAAAATTATGTATGTAGAGTAGCGTAAAATTGCAAAGGTAATTGTACACCACGCCCTAATTCATTTATTTGCTACAACACCACTACATTTCTTGGAAAGCAATTTGTGTGCTAATGTGAAGTTTGTCACAGTATTTTGACACGATCGTCGTTACTGTAAAATAGTTAAAAAACGGATTTTATGAACATTCGTTAAATTTTATGTAGGTACCCATTAGAGTTTCGGAAGCAATTTGGTTGAAACCATACTTCACAACGTATAAGGTTATTCCAATAAAATCTAATTTTTATTTCCGAAGATCGTCAAACTTAGTTACATATCATTTTTTTATAACATTTTGGTTCCTGAGTATTAAACATCGTTTGACCGTTATCATAATCAACATTAGTAGATTGATAGAAATTTAAATCTAATTATATTATATATATATTTAAACACATTATAATATGGAGAAGAAACTCTAAGTATTATCTGAAACTTTTTTAATCCACCGCACGTAGTTAATACACATTAATCAATTCTAACCGTAAAAAAAATAATTACTATACCTTAATTTAGTTTTCATATGCAAATAACACTACAATTTGTCGGTAAAATTTAGCGCACCCAAATCTTGTAACGGTTAGGTGATTTGGGTCACTACAGCAGGTTTATGGCTTAAATTACTATTTTTAGAACAGTTCCACTCATAATTTAGTGGTTCTTTAATACATATTATGTACCTACGTACCGTGGTTATACAATTTTATAGAATTTACCACTTCTTTAATTAAAATCTGCCGTTTCTAATTAATTGTGTGTATTAATAACAATTATTATGTTATTTTTATGAATTCTCTCATAATATTTGTTTTATCACATTCATTTTTTATTTATTGCCAATAAATATAGCTATATAATGATGGATCTTTTCTTTTATATATTAATTAAGTTTATGTTTTCCTGTTTGATGAAAGTAAAGGAAGTTTACGTTTATTTTACGAGGTGTTTAACAAAATGTCCTGCAGTTTCGTGATTTAATGAATGTCGTGAATAGCCTCAGAATGTCTGTAGTCACACCTTTTTGCAATAAATTGTAAGCTTCAACATAAATTCTTTTAAACTAGTTATGTACATAATATTATTTCAATATCCAAATTTTTTCAAGAGATATCAATAGGTCATTGGATGTTTTGTCCGCTCATAATTTGAAATATTTCCATACTAGATTACTCCTGATATATTATCAGCAATCCTGACATCTATTTATCAGTTATTGCATTATGTGGTGATACCCAACCCAACATTACATAAAGCATTTAGAGATATAGGAATAACAATACTAAAATGCATGCCTAATATCTGTACTTATAAAATGTCCTAGGTATGTGTTTTGATGACAATTTAAAAATGCTTTTTAATAGTTTAAAATGCTACTGGGTATTAATTATGATAAGGCTGATAATTTATGGTTACGCTTATCTGTAACCTATGTTTAAATAATATTCAAATATAAAGTAATGCCAAAGGATGCTGGATGTTACAGTTATTCACGAAGAAACGTCTAGTAGGTAGGTACCTCTATAATCAGCGATTTGCATGCATAGGTACTATATTATAGTATATATTCCATAAACCATAATATTCCATTGATTTAATTATTATTAGAATATATAAACAATTTCATGGGAATGTATGAATATACATATATTATGTATACTAATAGTACGCCTTTTGCTCCAGTAACAGTTGAAAGCTCGTTCGTTTATAACGGGAGCTAGGGTTATAATTCATAACTTAAAAGGGCACGCTGACTCAGCAATTTGCTGGTCAGTTTTAATTTTACTAAAAGCCCAGCGGATATTGCAAAAGCTGAATAGCGATGCGGCAAACCCCAAAATCAGGACATCAGGAAATTGGATGTTATACGAACGACTTGAGCTTCAATGAGTAGCATGCATTTTATTTATTGGTTTTTTAATAATGGAGACTTTGAAATTGTGTTTACAGCACCTCCGCTTATAACAATAGACATTTTTTCAAGTTACCCAAAAATGGCATATAAAAAAGTAGGTGTAGTAGTTAGTATAATATCAATTTTTAGGGTTGTGTTTCGCTCTATTGCTATTTTTAATTCGGTATAGAGCTCCTTATGTAAAAAATAGTAAGGTAAAGTTGTCGAAATAATAAATAATATCAAACCTATCATAGTCCTCATGTAGATAAATTATATTCGTTAATTTTGAATCAAAAGTCGAAATTTCTAAACATACACTTTGAAAATATTGCGGTGACAAAATGTTCCTAAAAAATCAATATTATCCATGTTTCTAATATAAAAATGTTGTTCCATTTAAGACAAATCAGAAATTCCCAAGGATAAAAATTCTAGGAGCGAAGGTCGGAAATCTCCTATCGATTACGGTAAGTCAAGTGGCTAGCACGCAAATCTTTTGGCCGTATACCCTTGACACAGAACCGGCCACTATATTGCCGATTAACCAAAATTATGTAGGCCAAGAATTATGTTTTTAACCAGTGTGTACTGGTCATTCGTTTCACGGACGATGCTCTTGCTTTTTGGCAACCTTGGGCTCTTCGACCTTGAAAATGTAAATGGGTCGCTCTTCAGATAATAGGGAAGATTTTAATTGACACTTAATATAAGTACTTGTACTGTGTATCTTTATATGCTATCTATTCTATTTTACTAAATAAATCAATACATTCATCTACAGTTGGAGTAGGTACCTATTTTTAGAAAGGTTTGTTAATATGTTACAGAGCTGAGAAAAAATATCTCCTTGAAAGATACGCACTATTCAAGCAATACTGATTATAATTTATGCATACAACATACACAAATAAAAATAAAAAATATTTATTGTAAGTAGGTACGTGGCAAAACTTTTCGGTAGACTGAAAGCCTGCAACCATATTTATCCTTACTTCATTTCCAGGCAACATGTTTACAGGCAACTTTTTACGCTACTCAATGCATACATACTTTTTTATCATATTCATTCAACATTCATTTTTAAATTAATTTTGAGGATCTAATTACTATGATAACACTGTATGTGTATAACGTTTACTATTAAAGAAGCCTCATGACACTTAACCACTTGTAAGTATAATACCCCTAATATCCACGCATGTGGTAAGGATATTATCCGTAGGAATGTCTTCTCTGTAATCTCTTAATCTATCTGTGTCTACATGTAATATCTTGATCAATATTGTTGGAAAAAAATTTCCAATATCTCACCGAATTCTCTCAATTTTAAGCCATCGAAAAATATTGTCTGTATCTTGCCATGGGATGCCAGATGTTACGTGTAATCTTTATGTATAAAGATTACACGTAACATCTGTATACAACAATATGTATACATATTTTCAAATACTTCTTTACTTTTGTAGTAATTTCAAAACATGTAATTGAAGGTACAATATAAAGAATATTTAAGATTAAAATTTGGAAATGTGCATTCTGTTTAGTTATAGAATTTTCTATATGAATATTGTTTAACGTTGTTAGGCGACTCTTTCCTTTTTCTTCAATGGTTTGAACTTCCAAATGATAAATAGGATCTAGTTAGGTATAATTGTACGTTCTAAAATCCATACTAATATTATAAATGTGAAAGTAACTCTGTCTGTCTGTTACTCAATCACGCCTAAACTACTGAACCAATTTGCATGATTTTTGGTATGGAGATATTTTGATACCCGAGAAAGGACATAGGCTACCTTTTATTGCGAAATATGTACCACAGGCGAAGTCGGGGCTGACCTCTAGTAAACTATAAATTATTTTTATTATCTTGTAACATCGCAATGTAACCTCATATTTACAATATCAATTTTTCTACAAATTGACAAATCTGAAACGATATGATAGGAAACGAAACATAAGGTTAAAAAATAGTGGCTTCTTCATGTTACATAGCGTGCCCTGTATAAATGGAAATAAGAATAATCCATAATGGAATTGTTCTTTTTAATATATCTACGTACTCTTCCTTAACTTTTAATTTTTAACTACGATAAACCCTTTTGGGTGGTCAATATATTTTTGAATTGATATCACATGTAAATATATACTTATTCTCGTTATTTTATCAAAAATTGATAATATTTATTATAATAAATACTAATAAGTTGAAGATTTGAGACTTGAACGTACTATATAAAAGCTAAATAATTCGTTTCATTCGTCTCTTGCGAAAATCAAACGAAAATTTGAAAGAATGAATTGCGAGTGTATTTTTTAAGCAAAAAGAGATATACAGGGTGTAATCGTTAAGTGTGCACAGGCGATTATTCCGTAAGTATTACAGATATCAAAAAACTTTAAATTGAAAGTACTTAACCCAATGAGTAAAATGGCCATAATAAATTTTTAAAAATAAAACGATAAATATTTAAAAAATTCACTTGAAACCCTCCCATACATTTAGTATGAGATATGACTATCCCATGTACATGAGTTGATCCAAAAGTAATTATAATCAATATTAAACCAGGTCATTACAGTTAAAATATTTCGCTAGATAGTCTTCTAACTAGATAATATACTTCGATATTTTTTTCCAAAACTTAGAAAAAAAAACTTTGACTTCATCCGTAAAAACCCCTCAACGCGGCCATCTATTCGCTATCGTCTTAAAATTTTTTGCTAAGACGGTGTTTTTTGTGCCCAGGAAAGAGATAGAAATAACTAGGAGCTAGATCTAACAAACAGGGTGGGTGTTTAAGCATTTGGAATGCCGATTTTTGAATGGCAGCCATTGCAACTGACGCTTTGTGATCTGGTGCGTGGTCTTGGTGAAATAACATTCAAGCCCGCAGTTTGCCATGTCTCTTTTCCTTACTAACCTACCCGCAATCTTTTAATATGGTCTGTGTAGTAAGAGCCCAACATAGTGGCTACCTTCTTAAAATATTCCACCAAAATTATTCCTTCGGCGCCCCAAAAAACTGCCGCTTTAATCTATCCCACTAATTTTCACTTTGAATTTCTTCATCGTCACTTTGGAAGCTCGCATCCAGGCCATTAATTGTTTCTTGGTTTCAGCATAAACATGGTGAACCCGGGTAACGTCCATGGTCACAAATCGTGCCAAAAAATTATCCTGATCTCATTAAGAATTTAGAAATTCACCCTCTAAATGTCGAATTGTTGTTTCTTCTTTTTGTCGGCAAAAATTCTGGCACGCATGGTTCACATTCAAATTAATGTAAATACTTGGAAACGTGGCCTATTGATATGATTTTTTTGTGATAACTTAGCGAGTACATGAGCAAGCAATAAACAGTTATTTTATATTTTTATGTACACAGGAAATACCCAATTATCATTACTTTTGGATCAACCTAGTACATTTAATATGAAAAATTTTAGCTTTTCCTTTCTTTTTTTGGTTTTCTGCTTAAATTACTTCGCAAATTTGAAGGGAAGTTCATTTCGAAACTGCAAATAGAGCTCCTCATTGTATTGCACAATGAGGACGTCACGTTGATAATCTGCTATGAATACAAAATGTATGGGAAATAAAATGTATGGGAGCATTTAATGTAACATTTTTGGATATTACTCGTTTTATTTTCAAAAATTTATTATAGCCATTTTACTCATTAGGTTAAGTACTTTCGATATCAGTTTAAAGTTTTTTGATATCTGCAATAGTTACAGAATAATCGCCTGTGCACACTTAACGATTACACCCTGTATAATATCACAATATCACTAAGTACCTTTAGGTTCTTTGTAATATATTAAAATAATACCAATAAATCACAAAAACTTTAAAAGTTTTCGATACCTACTTAAAGCCGGGTATCCACTTAGGTTCGCCGTGGATTGCGAACACTGTGTGCTCCGCGAACGTGAACGTGTACAGTGTACACACTTAGGCTGCAACATCAGTGCTCCTGTCGGAGCGCTTAATTCCGCGCTCCGGTCTCCAGTAGACACACGACAGACGGTCGGTGCAAACATGCCGCCTCCAGAATTAGTAAGAAGTGCAGCTTATATTTTGATACATTATATTGTGAATTGTGATGGAATACAAACAACCTCCTCAATTTTGGCAAGGTAATATGAATAAGGGAAGAAGAAATAATGAAATAATGCATATATTCATCATTTCATCGGACCACTCCATGTTCGCGAACTTAACAACACACGCTCGCGTCCACGAACAAACTGCGCTCCCCTTTGAGTTCGCGCAAAAAACCGCTTCCGGAGCGCTCCGCCGTGCTCCGATCGTGCTCCAGTCGCGCTCCGCGATCACGACGTATCCATTATGTTTGGTTTGCGGAGCGGGCGCGTTCGCAAACCACGGTGAACCTAAGTGGATACCCGGCTTAAGAATCATTAAAGTTTATACGCTGGCACGATACCAATATTCAAGTCTACTTAGTGAACGCGTGCAATATTTCTGTTGTTCATATCATTTGAAACTTCATGCAATCCTTAATTGCATCTAAATTACTTAAGTTATGGCTAATTACTGCTTTGGTTTTAAATAAGTACATTAACAAAGTTCCGATTTATTTCTACTAATTTATGTCTACTAGACCAACCAGCGACTTACAAAGGTCATTAGATGTACATACGGTCTATGTTTTAATACCTAATTGTTTTATCTACGATAATTTATTATTATTTACTTGAAAGCCGGACAATTCAGAGACATGAAATATCTAATTTGATAAACATCTGTAAGTCTGTCTGTCTGTAAAGACTTGACAGCAACATTTCTAAGGTTGTGATAAGAATATGGACACTATACTTATTCTGAATTTTAAATACGAGCGAAATTAGTTGAAAAGCTAAGAAAGATAAGATTTTGAAAATTTCAGAATATAGGTACTTTTTGAGATTAGCCCGGACATAGATACAGATATATATTTTTGTCTGTACAAACAGACAAAAATTCTGAAAACTGTATTTTTCGCTTCGATGTCGATGGTTATAGATCACGCCCTAAGTATAATTTTAAACAAATATTCCGTGTACAGTTTTGACTTTCCTACGATTTTATTGTATGTATAGATTAGACTTAGCATTATGAGTCAAGATTGTTAGAATTTAATTTTTTGTATCAACAGTACGTTTTCTGTGCTATTGTCTATCTCGTTGTAAATTTACGATTTCGATTTCCAACAAGATAATTTTAATATTTTTTAATCTTTTGGCAAAAATATTTTTCTTAGAACCGAACAAAGAGATAAAAAGTAATGTTCTCTCCACTTTATAACTTTATCTGATTAGCTAAATACTGAGCTTGCCTACAACATTTAATTAACATCTGACAGCTATCTTTTAGAATTATTTACAAGGTCAAAACTTTAAATAAAAAATAAAAACAATGTAAAACTATAAAAAAATAAAGAAAACTTCTTACTCATACGAGTAGGTAGTAGGTATATTATTTGATGATGAAAATAACCATTTTAAAATACCTACCTACCTACGTACGTTAGAAAGTTCAAGTGGATAAATGTTAATAATGCGTACAAAGTAATTATGCAGCAAAGTATCTATTTTTATGTGACCTTTCTATCAGAGGAACGACATAGGAAATGCAAGCCGGAAAACCGGTATAAATCGCATTTATGTAAAACATTATGTAATCATTTACGTAGTATTTTCTTTTTATTATAATAATATACCTAGTTGTTACTTAATATCCCTCAATTTTTAGTTATTTATAATACCCCATTTTATATATTATTATGTAGCAAACTAAGCCTAGGCTATCCTGTATAATATAAGTATAACCATGGCAAACGCGATGGATTAATTCCGCTCTACGATTATACAGAAATTCTTCCACATTGGTCCTAAAATATTATCATAGAATCATTTTTTTAATTATGACAGAAACAAAAACAAGAAATACGTAGTTTAACAATGTAGTTATACAATTTTTGAGGTCTCTAAAAATAAAAATGTTATACATTTAAGTGGAATGGCATGCTAGAAAAAGAATGTTAGCCCGAAATAGACCTCGTTTGAATTGTTGGTTAACAAATAATTTTATAAACTATGCAACCTATATATATAACAACTTTTGCAGTATGTTAAAAGAATGCAATTTAAATGTGCAAATATACCTGAGGTTAGTGAACCCGGCTTGCCTGCTTACTATTCAAATTTTCAGTTTTATGTTCTAGCTTTTACGGCGCACAGACTAGATAAAAGTTGTGATTTTCAATAATAATCAGCTTCATAGTATCAACACAAAGTTCATACATCCCTATTTTACATAATATTCTAGATGTTAACTACAAACAAATATATTTTTGGACCGGAGATTGTTTATTGTACAAATATTATTATATACCCAATAACTATGTACACTAGGTTTTTATAACTTATTTACTAATATTTATACGTATATTTTTTATGTTAAATTATTTTTATTTGCAAATTATTATAGGTGTTGGTTTTTCGCTCCACTTAGCGGAGAAAATGGTTTGGAATGAATGATGAGTAGAAGTAAAAGATTTTACATGAATGAATAGAAAATTGAAGATATGGCGCAAAATTGAATATTATGCAATGTATTTACTTTTCCAGTTGTTATAATGTTTTTAAGGTAAAAAACGTATATTTTTGTGTGTTCGATATCATGGCAACGGATCGCGTGTACTTGCGAGACATCTTTTCGAGTTTTTACTGCTGGGGATCCCTTTATTGTCAGATCGATTCAACGATTACTCTGTATGATTTGTTTTTCTACGAAACATTTCCGACGGCATGGAATATATCTTTGTTATTTTCAGATTGTTACAAGGAATATATTGTTGTTTGATCATGAAAAAATTGTATTTAATTTGTTTGGAGAAAACAAACATTGGTATACTTTTATTACTGTATAACTGTACTTAAGAAAAATCTGATAACATATCTGATAACCGAACTGATGAATTTATGACATGCATTGGGTGGTAAGCAGATAATACAAGTAAAATTTTTGTTTTTCTTGTCGTAGTAGTAATTAGAATTCTTCTTCTCATTCCTTGCCTTTGTCCCATTTATTTGGGCACATCGGCGCATCTAACGCTCATTCTCCGTTTTTGTCGGTCTTTTGCATTTTCAGGCGTCAGGACATCACTTTCTGACTTCTGAGTCATGTATTCAGTGTGATTGCACGTGGGCCGTGGCCGAACCAACGCAGGCGGCTCTCTCTCATCTTATCGCGACTTTGAAGTTCCCTCGTATACACTTGTTTTTGATTTTATCTAATCTCATGACACCGCCGGACAACCTCAGCATTTTCGTAGATATTATAATAATATATATGCAACAGCTTTGAACTGTAACCAACTGTCCATGTGAAGATTCAATTGTTTAAAATAACAAATTTTTAAAGCTTTTGCCAATTTCTCTACTAGGTATTGAAGATATCTCCCGTTTTCTGTTCTTAACATGAAAAGCCGTTATTTGACTTGGAATTTAAAGCCAAGAATGAGCAAGTGGTCAGCTTGGCCTTCGCGTTGATTACGAATGAACTTTTATAATTATAGTGCTGGTGTTAGACTGGCGCTCGGAAGGTCAGACTGTCGCGGTTGTGAGCTGGGCTATATGTTTCAGTAACATTGCAGTTGTAATATGAGACGGTAATAGGGGTGCTTTGAAATTAAAGCTAGTTATTTTGAGAAGCGTTATTTGCAATTTGATACAGTAACTACTTATATACATATAGAAGGATTGAAGTTATTTATATTTTTAGGTTTATGTGGTGTGATGACTTAATAATTTTTTCCTGGTATATGGTGTATCTAGAGCGTTAAGATTTTTTTCAAATCGCATACTTTTACTTGGGGATAACTTTGACTAATATTTTTAACATAATACCAACGCGAAAAAACATAGAAAATGTTTCCTCGTTTCTAGCAATAATTAATGATTCAAAGGTATCAATTATCTAGAAAAATAAATAGGAAAGAAAAGGGGAAGTGCGTGGTAGCAACGCAAGTTAGAAGTAGGTCGTAGAGCGAGCGGTCTAATCGAAAATAGTGATTCATACTGACCGTTACTTTTCTGGTTATTTTGATTTTTCTTAATTTATGGAGGCTTAAGTATTCTTAGCTTTGAAGTAAATTTTGAGTAAATTTCAATGACAACCATCAAATATTTTTTTTTATATTTAAAGGAATAATAAATTGGTATGATCTAAATGGAGTTTTCAGGAAATGAACGAGGACTTTATGGCCTAAGGCTTCTGTTAGCGTTAGCTACTATTAAGTATTATGTGCTTCTATTTTATTTGATCTTAGTCTCTAGACTAGCACTCTAGTGCAGTCAGATTTTTACTTGTCTCAATATTTATCAACATAAGAATTAAATAAATATTGATATATAAATTTTGATATTTATATCTACGTAATATGAAAGTGTCCACGAAAACGGGTACAAACGAATTGTTATCTTAAAATTGTAACATTAATAATTGTCGGTTAGTCTCGAGATAAAGATTTTTAAATAAAGATGTAAATATGTTACTCTGTTATCAATCAAACATGGAGGTAAAAATATTGCATAATATGATTCTTATGTGTTTTGAACATTGAGAGCTATTATATGTATTATATTTAACTATTGAAGAAGTGATAAACTGTTGTTTCATTTATGAGGTTAGAACGAAATAGCAAAATAATAGTTTACTAGTATCGTAAAATATTAAGGATAGTAACGTAAGCTAAAATAAATTCATGCTTTGGTACCTATGTGTTGGACTATTTTGCAATTAGTGGCGTTTAACGTTAATATTGTCTGACCGACTCTTCCCTTTTCATCAATCTAGATAGATAAAGATTTATCATTACATAGTATAAAACAAAGTTACTTTCCACTGTCTGTGTATCTGTATGCTTGGACCTTTAAAACTACGCAACCGATTTTGATGGTATTATTTTTAATGGATAGATTGATTCTCGAGGATTGATTAAATTACAATAATTTAATAAGTCAAGATTGTCATTGATCCTTGACAAGTGTACAAAGATTGAATTTAATCTATTCGTTCAAATGTGTAAAAATCGAGCCTCAAGATTTCAGTTACATACAAACATACAGGTGACCATAATGCGCGTTAAAAAGAGTTAGAGTTAGAGCCTAGTTATCCGGGCGGAGCTGCTTATTTATTACAAAAGTCAAGTAAAAATAACATTAGTAGTTGCTCGCCTAGCGCCTAGTGTTGATCAGGGATATAAAAATACATCCAAACATAGTTTCAAAATTAAATTAATAATAATAAATGGAAATTAATAAAAGCTGTCCAGTGTGATTTGATCCTTGGTAAAAGCTTTATCTGATTTGATTACCAGTGACAAGATAAAGTTTATCTTCCCGTGACGATAGAGAGTTATCTACGCAGTTAATTAAGTTTCAATGTTATGATTTATTTTTTTGAGGTACTAAAAGGTATAGATACTCTTGTGAGATAACCTTTAAGTTCATTAAAATATTGCTTTTATAATATTTATGAAGTATAACATAATATTATGAAATATAAGATGCATATCAAATATTATATTCTATGGTCTGAGAATCACAATCCATTATGTTATACATACTGTAATATTTTAGGATTAGTAAAATAATGAGCTTAAATAAGATATTTTATACCTATTGAAGTAGTAAATGTTATTTCAGTAAAGGTAGAGCTTAGAACTTACTATTTTTATTTAAATTATACGCCTGAATCTGCATGTATTTTGCCGAAATGTTTTATAAAGTTCACGGTGCATAACAATTTTTTTTCCTAATATTGAAACTGGAGTCATTTCTCAATTGCATATATACGTAATAATAATAATGGGATAATTAATTAATATAGTACTAAAGTAAAAATACAAATATAAATATAAGCGAGCGGTTGATACTGAAAAAGCGTCCTTATAAAATTGTCAATCGTAGCTTCAATGTCGTTTATGTCTTTGATGCGCTCAATCATGTATGGGGAAAAGCTTCACTACTTCGACAACTTTTTAGTCGCTTGATAAAGTTGTATTACGGTTGATTGATAAATAATACATTTATATAAAACAATAATAATAATATATTTTATATATATAATAATTTTTATATATATAAGTCAGTCGTCAACCAAGATTAACCTTAATAAAGCTTCGAAACAATAAATAAAATTCATTATGAAAAATGCAAACTTATAATAAACTTCACAGATAAGATTTCACGTGAATGAATTGCAGTGGTCTTAATAATTTCACACATACTATTTTGTGACACCTGTAACCATATATA
>CAJQZN010036195.1:0-34217 GCA_907164685.1 Colias eurytheme | reverse complement strand
AAAAAAAAAAACAAATGCCCAAACTTGTTTCCTAGCACAATACTTCAATAACGCAAACGTTCCATTTCTTAATGTCTCAAGACTTCGATTGATACGAGTCCATAAGGAAATTTGCATGTTTCGTCACAGCGGCGCGGCGTCGCGTGCGACCCACACTTCCGGAGGGGTGAAATGGCCTCGATTCCCTTCAGATCAGATACCGAAAGAAACATACGATATGTACACTGGGAGACAAAGTGTACGTGGTATATATTAACAAATAACAAATTACAGGTCACTGATTAAGTACGTGTACGGTGTACCTACTACTACATAGTATGGGAGCTCTACAAAAGCTGTTAAATGCTGGATATTAAAGTAAAAAATGTTTAACATTGCCTAGTTTTAGTCGTATAATAAAAATTTTATAATAATGAAATAAATAAGAATACTGTCATTTTGTATCAGAGGAGATTTTTTCTAAATTTAATCATGTAGGTATAGAATGTTGTTGGATGTATTGTGATCGACGCCCTCTATCACAACATTAACAGAATTAGATAATTAAAGTTGAAACAGCATAATTATATACTTGTGTTATTATATTTTTCTAAAATAATGTTATATTATAATTATATAATATGGTAATGCATTTGAAGGTTGAAATGAGATATATGAAGCCCGCTCTACATAAGTATCCGCTACCTCACATAGGTATTATTTTCCATGATCTTATAAAAAATAATATGAAATATGTATTACATAAATGGTTCATAGATCATAAAAAGTATAGGAAGGTATTTTTCTTTCATCAACTGGCTGATACTATCAGTATATTGTTACAATGAACCTCACAAAAGTTTTTTTTTTATGCCATCTTAAATTTACTTGGAATGAATTTACAATAGCTATTATAAATTTTAAAGCAAAATGAATAAAGAGAAAACTTAGGAATAAAAGTGAACTAAACGCACTCTTTGGCTGAAATTATAAACGATGTTAGGTAACTGTAGAATCGGTAGTTTTAAAATAATTGTACAGATGGCGTCTGTATCAATTTAGTGAAAAGGAGTCTTTATTATATAAAGAATGTGAATGATATTATAGTATCTGATAGGGCATTTTTTGGATAGGATTATTCACTAAATATTACTAGAATTACTATCTATATGTATACAATATACATACGTCAAGAAAGTATTGAATTCAATGACACAATAGTGGGGTTTCAAATCGTAAGCCTGAAATATTTTCAATACTTTCTATGTTAGTAAAAATGTAATAACATTTCGCTTTCCAGATACGTCACACGAAAATTTCACTATCTTAATAATCGGGCCTTAATTAAAATTTGGTATTTATGGGTTCCTTACCGGTAGCATTAAATAAAAATTACTTATGTCCCACTTATCCTATTAGGTATTTCATATGACAAATAGAGTGAACATCCGTCATCAACGAGTTGCGATCTAATGATGGAGCCAGTCAAAATATAAAAAATTAAGCACAACTTAGCCAAAATTAACATAGAGCTGAAAATTTGCAGATGTTAAATACATACACATACACGTCCCTGCGATCCTACTTATTCAAAAAATCATTACTAAATTGCAAAAATTAGTCTTTATAGATTTTTCTCGTAAATTGTAAATTTTGTGGTGAAAATAGATACTACAAATGTTGTAGATCATGTAAGTCGCGGGTTGAGTTTAGTGAGGAATGTATGTAATGTCTCTCGTAAATTTAAGCTCTATGCAAGTTTTGGCCATATCTTATATATGTATATAAAAATATATCAAATGTTTATTTGAACTGGATTAACGGCCATCGCGGGCAAGGGGGTGAGCCGCATATTGATGTCTAACATAATATCTATCTATTATATTCGGTAAACATAGTTAGCTAAAATTATCATATGATTCTGTTGACAATAATTGTGTACAATGTATTATTTTCTTATTTGCTTTTTATAATTAAACTTGTACCTACGTATAAACATTTTTACTTACGCTACAATATTGTACGTCAATGCATATTCTATCACGTATTTTACGTATGTATATGTACGTTTTCCTCAGTTATAACTACATTTTTATAAATGCTCTTGTTAAAACCAGAATTAACGAAAATGAATGTTATTTATCATGTTGTAAAAACAATCATTCCAATTCATGATTGTGCTCATAATATTGTTATTTGCTTGTGAAAGCGATAAAATACGGGTTTGGTCCAATACATGAACCACTTCAACTTAGTGTTATCAGTGGAGTTATCGGTTGAATTACTCCAGTGAGACTGATTAAATATTATTATTGATTCGGTTGATATTCTATTTTACATTGTACCTAACACGGGTTCAGTTCAGTTTTGTATTTCAATCACCACTACATAGTATAAAACAAAGTCGCTTTCTCTGTCCCTCTTTATGTTTAAATCTTCAAAACTACTCATCGGATTTTGATGCGGTGTTTTTCAAGAGATAGAGAGATTCATGACAAAGCGGGCGAAGCCGCGGGCGGAAAGTCAGTACCTTATAATAATAAATAACTATCGAGTATATTTTTAATTATAACATAATGTGTCTAGTGGGATAGAAAGTCAGACAAGAAGCAAGTGGTATAGGTAGAGAGTTATGTTGCTATAACAAAATAATATATATAAGAGCAAGAGTCTAGTCTAGTTTTGTCTTCTAGTTGGTATTTAAATTTAGTACATGCATTAAGGCAATAAAGTCTATTTACGCTTCGCATATATTGCAATAAATTACATTTTCATATTGTCTAGTATAACACTTTCGCAGGGGGGAATTAAATCCACACAAATAGACGATAGCTATTTAGATAAGTGTTCTTTAATTAGTACGATATGAAAGTCTTTATCAATGAAATGTACATTCAAAAATAATGACTGTCACTCTAAATACTGATAGTAGTAGATAGTTATGCGAATCATAAATAGTTAACCAGTCTGATAACAACTACCGAACGGAAACCACGACTCCTCTGTGAAAGATGTTTAAAAGTGCCGTGTTTATTAAAAACCGGATAAATTATACACCGTTAAGGTAAGAGTAAACAAATAAACAAATAGCAATATAAAAATAATAAATTATCTCTTAATTGCAGGCAAACAACTCTACATACATTTGTTGATACATATTAGGTTATGTTTTTGTTACTGCATTATCTTTTGACTTTGATGATTGCTTTGTTAGTTTGGCTAAATTGTAAGTTTATAAAAATATTGTTTCACAAATTTGTATATCGATATATCTTTAGTGTTTTGTAGAAATAATGAAAAGCAGTATCAAATTTCTATCGTCTATATTGTAGATACATATTAATGCATAGATAATTTATGTAGTAAATAGGACAGGTTATACTTTTAATTAACAGTATGAAATGAATATAATTGACTTTCAGAATAGTTTTTTTTTAATAAAAAATGTGTACACTTAATTAATTGTACGATAATAATTTAGTAGTTCGCACTATGTAAACAGTGTACTGTTTACATAGTGTTTTTCTTCCATCATCCAATAGTGTACCTACTATTTAACCATAGATACAAAATAACACAAAATATGTTATGTCAGACAACCTAACGTTGTATGTAAATTGAGACAGGGAAAGACATTATTTTGTAATTAACAAAATATTTAAATGTGTAACGCTAAATGTAAAGCAAGTCGAAGTTTATTTATTTACTGCGTAGGTAGGTACCTACGTATTGTAAATTAAATTAAAACATATAACTGTGTCTGCGCATGATAATCACGTATGATCTGAAATAGACCCACATGTTTATAAAATTGTTATTTTGTTATCTAATTTTTAATCTAATCGTCACAATTTGTTTACTTATTTTAGAAAAATAGCAATTTTTTTTAATTTTTGGTCAGTGCGATTCTCGGTCGAAGCAAGTGAATTTTCGAAAATCTACGAATGCAGTTCTATTTCTTTTTAAAAATAAAGGAATGTTTCCTTTCGTTAAAAATTTGCTATATCCAGTATTTTAAGTACTTTCCTACCACACTGTATAGTGTATACCTTATAATAGAAATTCATCTCCCGTTGTCCAAAACCTCCAAAATTCTAAAGTATTGTTTTGGTCTCTGTCCAGTCCAGTATCTACTTGACTTCTCAACCTTCTATTAGTTGAACCATTATATTACATATATTTTATTTAATGTGAACCAAACACACTCTAAAACCCAATGAAAATAAATAAGGAAGCTCTTTATTATATCGAATCAAAATCCGTCTTAATAAAATATGAAAACTCTCACTACTCTATCTCGTCTTTCGTCTAGCGATCGCCTAAAAAAGACCAAAGGTATATTATACAGACACATACGCGGCGGAAAGCAAATTTGTTTTATACTATGTAGTAATTTACATTATTACAACTCTTCATAAATATAATATTTTGTTATTTATTTAACGGCTCATTAACAGTTTTACTTAAATACGTTAACGTAAAAAATGCATATATAAAGTGCATATAGCTATAGTCTGAATAAAGCCTAAACATTTGGTTTGGATAGGTGAGAAAGTTGCATTGATTTTTATCTCTAGGTAAAGATTATTATATAATTAATTAAAAATAAGCACTGAATTCAAGTAAATCTAATTACATTAGAATTGAACTCTTATCGTTTTATCGTTGTTTATATAATACTAGCTTTCCGCCCGCGGCTTTGCCCGCGTTTTCAAAGAAATACCCGTTCCCAAAGGATTTCCGGGATAAAACCTATCCTATGTCCTTTCTCGGATATGAAAATATCTCTATACCAAATTTCATGTAAATTGGTTCAGTAGTTAAGGCGTGATTGAGTAACAGACAGACAGACAGAGTTACTTTCGCATTTATAATATTAGTATGGATATTAAAAATAAGTCTGTTACATATTACGTACAAGAATAGATATTGTTTGTAGCGAATTGAAAAATACACAGTCATGTTATAATTTTATAACTCTGTGATAAAAGTATAAAATTATGTGATATCAAGCGATATTAATAAAATAATAATTTGATAAGGTAATCCCGTTATATTTCATCTGATATTTATCTATAATTTCGCGAAATGATTAACGACTAGGATTACATGGAACTACCTACCTAAAAATACTTTAACCTTTTGAAAGATAAAATGTAGGTACCTACCCTAACCTCAGTTATGTTAGCAGATCAGATAAAAGTTTTATCCGAAAAATCTGTCCACGTGGAAAATTAAAAGGAACTCAAAATACCCATATTTTGGTTTTTCCTCTCGAGTCTCGGCATAAATTGAAAGACAGATTGATTTTGCACGGTATAAAAAAAATAAACATTAGTACTTTATTATGCACCTGCGTATAGGCATAGACTAATGGTATAGGCAAGAAATCAAAATAGTGTTTATTTCGAAGAAATAAATACGTGAGGCGGTATTATCGCCAAGTCATCTTGAAGCTTCAAGAGAACCTTGAAGTTTTAACTCGATGAAGATATCAAAATAATTAAAATAATATGAATATTTGGCGCTTAAACTCAGTCTTTAAATCTTATCTGACTATACGTGACTAAAAATATATTAAAATAGCTTACCTAAAGTCGTAGTGAGGTAGGCAAATGCAAAATTAAATTAATAGTTATACCTACTTAATGAAAAAAGTTTGTTTTTAATTTTGCTTCCTTCTCTGATAATTTTAACCATCATTAGTTAAGTTGATAAACAACTTTAATGACATTTTAACTGCGCGGCTCGACGGAACACAGTGGGGTTTTAGTCGGTAAGAATCCGACATAACCCTTGGCTCCATCCCCGGGGGCCGTGGGTATCTTTGGAAGATATCCCCACTATAAAAAAAAAAAAGGTTAGGTTAGGTTAATATTTTTAACGTTCATAAGATCCGTTTTTCATGAAATTATGGAATAGCAAACGACCTAAAAAACTATAACGTGACCTTCACTAAAATTTCTTGTGATGTTTATTTGTATACAACTTCGGTTGTTCGACTTTCCTGTACAAAAAATCTTGTAATTACCCGATGTCTCGATGCACAAAATGACAAGCCAAGATGACCTAGATAGTCAACAGCTATTATATCCACGATCATCGTATTGAAAAAGCTTTATAGAAATAATTTTCAAAGCTGTTAGTTATGGATAGGTATAAATTTGCGGAATCGATGAAATAGCGAAAATTCGAATAGATTATAAATAAAAAGGTGGATTAAGATTTATGTTTTTTTCCCAACGCTTCTTTAATAATAATTTGTTGTGTTTTCTCTCCTATTATCTACCTATTAATTACTTTTTAGATTATCCCGGTACCTACAAACAGATCAAGCGAGCTACTTACTCCATCCAGGAAATGAACTTTTAATCACTGCAAATTTAGGACAAGTTTTAGAAGAAAGCGCTAAGAAGTATGCGAATAGAATAGCGATCAAGTCCGTTCATGAAAACTTAAGTATTACATATGAAGAATTACTTAAACAGGTAAATAGAAGAATATATTTTCCTTTGCGGCTTTTCCAATTTTTCAAATATGCTTAACTTCACTCATGCTTAACTCATTGTTTTTTCCTAACTTTTTTTTAAACATATTTGCTCTATACATTCTATGTGTAGGTACTGCAGGTATATACTTTCTGGCTCGAACATAGAGTTATTAAAGTTATATAATAATAGATATACTGCTTACTTTTCTGGTTTTGCTATGTTCATTGTAGTTTTGTCGAAATGTATGCAATAAAGAATTTTCTATATGACAATTTCAGGCAGACTCCCTAGGACATGCTCTACGACAGAGAGGCTTCGAAAAAGGCGATCGCTTAGGTTTATGGACACACAATTGTACGGGATGGATCATCGGAACAGTAGCGGCTGCAAGAGCAGGTCTCATACCTGTACGTATTATGTGTATCATGTATATTAAATTAATTGTTAAATAACACAAATGATAAATCTTCAAGGAGCGGATTTTAATAAGTATAGAATGTATATTATATAATACGTGGGCAAAGCCCAGCGAAAGTGTTGTAGGTACAATACCTATAGGGATCGTCTTTTTTAATGACAGTGTAGAGACAAAAATAAAGTTAAATAGAAATACTAAAAGTAAGACAAAGTATGTATCATAAAAGTAAATTATTATCTATGGTATGTATGATGAAGAATAATGCTCTAAAATTGTTCATAAACATTTGATATTTTTAAGGTACTAATAAATCCCGTGTACGAGAAACAAGAGCTAAGCAATTGCATCAATAAAGCTGAGATAAAAGGAATGCTTATTGGAGATGAAATATCAACTAGGAACTATTATAGTATGATGCAACAGATTGTACCTGAACTACAGACGTCGAAACCTGGCCAAATAAAATCGGCTACATTCCCAACACTTACTACTGTTGTTACAGCTGGAAATAATAATTTACCGTAAGTATCTATTCATTCAATATGTGTGAATGTAGGCATTACAATATGTTCCGTGTTTTATCCGGTATTTATCGGTGCCACTAAACAATATAACGCTTTACATCTCATCGTATCTATAGCTATTATATATTATATTTTTCTTTTCAATTTTAAGTTTTTTGTATATTTACTCGTAATGTTTGCAAAGAAGAAGAAGGAAGTTAATTAGTAAAACTATTAGGTAATTATTTAACAACAGGATATAAGGTCTCTGAAGCAATTAAAACTTGTACTTTTTTCAAATATGAGTTCTATAGTTTTAGACTAATTAAACTCATAATTATTAAAAGACTACACTGTACTTAAAAACAAATTTGTAGTTTCCTTACTATGATTGTACCTACTATAAAACCTTAATTTTCTGAACATTTTAAAGAAGTATTTTAATTAAAAGAGTACCTATTAAAATAATATTATATAAATCTTCTATGGGTTTTTACGATAAATTCGAACATGATAAAGAAAACAAATGGTTCGCCACCGCTAATACTTTTCAGAATAAAATATAAGGCGGCCAGTAAAAATGGCGGACTACGTCCACATAGAACGTGTAGCCGAAAATTGTTATTTATATTATGAAAACTAAAAATCAATAATAATTACATTTCAGAGGGACATTCAATCTAAATGCTTTAACAAACGAACACAAAAACAACAACAATATATCTCAATACGTGCAAGAAACCAAATCAGAGGAAGGCAGCATTATTCATTTCACTTCAGGGACTACTGGTGGGTTTGAGGTATTTTTAATTATAAAGTCACTATAGAAAATTTTATAAAAATGCCCATTTTAAGTTGAGTATGTATCTTATATCTTATAGGTACTATCTCGAACACTCTCTCATGTATCCAAATCCTTATCTTTTAATAATATGAATGCGAAAGTGCAAGTAGTTTGACTTTCTCGTGGCTTTTTATATCTGGAGATAGTTTAGGAGGCTATACAATATCATTTTTAATTCTTCTTCTCATTTCCCAGAGAATTTCCTTTGAATTCGTGGGTGGAATAAACATTTAACGATTTTCCACATTGATTTCAGGAAACCCAAAAGCCGCTTTAGACTCACATGTAGGTCTTGTCAACAATAGCTATTATACAGGAGTTAGAAACAATTTCAATGAAGGACATCAAATTTTGTGTGTGCAAGTGAGTTAGTTGTATTCATAATTGATATTAATTATTTATTAGTACTAGCGGTCCGCCTCGGCTTCGCCCGTGGTACATACCTATTTACGTTTTCTCTACATAAGAACCTCTACTTCAAGGAATATTATAAAAGAAGAATTATTTTGAAAATCTATGTCTTAATAATTAATTTAAATAAAGTTAAGATTAAATAAATTACTATTTTCTTACTATTTATTGTAAGTAATAAAAATACGTACAAAAAATTAAAGTATTTATTTTCAATGTACGTTATTGTCATTAATTAATAGGCATTAGAAACTATTTATTTTGCTTAAATTACGTTCCTAGTAAGAATTAATTTATTACCTATTATCACTTTGTAACCGTCAAACTTTATCATTAAAATAGTTTCCTGTTAGCCTATTTAGATTAGAGGACAATTCAATATTTTTCCGGTTTAAAGATGTTCTAAGTACATACTATAAAAACTGTCAAACTATTATTACATACATATAAATATTCTGTCTGTCTAGATATTCATATAGGTACATTGATCACTTACAAGTATAATAACTCTCATCATACTAGACCTACTCTAAAGTATTTTACTAGACGTGAATAAGTGACAGTTATGACAACTAGGCTAAAATAAATGACTGCAAAAGTAACTACATAAATAACTCACTCATAATCTAATAAATGTATTTCAGGTTCCATTGTTCCACGCGTTGGGCTCTATAATCACAACTCTAGGCGGACTAATCCATGGCGTCACTCTTGTATTAGCGGCCCCAACCTACAACGTGGCTTCTAATATTAACGCCTTATGTGCCGAAAAGTACGAATAAAATATTGCAAGTAAATTAATTAAAATCAATATTTTCAAATTGTGTTAACTTACCTGATAAAGACGACTTTCAACTATTAGGCCTACTAAGCACAAGTAGGTAATCATCACCACGTACCTACTTAGTATTAATTGACTATAATAATTAAAATCAATACTAATGTTACGTAATTTTGTCATTTGTTTTAATTTTGTTTAAAATATTTAAAACTCTAATTTATAGCGGCAAAAATGAATTTCTGTTCCAATGACGATTTTTTTCTCATCTGTCACAAACATTCTAAATTCGAATTTCTATATGGCCAGTAAGTGGCAAGGAGGCTTGTTGCAAAGAGTTTTAATATCCTTACAAATACCTATGAAAATATAATAATTAAAAATATTGTAAATAAACGTTAATAATATTAATAAATATTTTTAGATGTACGGCAATTACGGGAACACCAACAATGTACGTCGACATCATCTCAAAAATAAGGGACAAGACAGATTTACCAATAAATATAAACATGGCGCTGGCGGCCGGTGCTCCTTGCAGTCCACAGCTTATACATCAAATTAAGAAATATCTTAAAGCAGATTCAGTCAGAGTATGTACTTGCAAGGATTTATTTCTAAAATTAGAAAGTTGAGCTGTTAGCTATGGTGATAATTCCGCAAAAAAATATCTAGATGAAATAAGAAAAAAAAAAAACTAGTTAGTTAATTAAAGCAAATTAAAAACACGTTTTTATAGTATCAATGCTTTCTTTAGTTACGAGAAAATAAGATTATTATATCAAAAGTTATTTTTAAAACATCTGCTGTCAATCCAGACAGCCAGTCATTCTTTTTTTTACAGATTTCAGAATTCTTTATTTAAAATCTATAAAACAAATGCTAGGATCATACGTTAGTCCGTATTCGTTAGTTAAAGATACAAGATAATTTTAATTAAAATTTTGTTATTTAAATTAATTTAAATTTTGTTTTAGTTTGGGATTTATTTTGTTATCTTTATATTTCAAACTCAAACATTCATTTATTCAATTAGACTACTATTTAGTAGCACTTTCGAATCGTCATTACCTTAGATTATGGATTGGTCTCCGCGCGCGCGCTACGTCTAGATACCGCCGGCGTACTTGAAAAATGCGGCAACTTATAGTACGCCGAATTCGGCGTACCCAAGCCAGTCGTGTCACAAGCATTGTGTGGAGAGGGTGAACCGATAATTTATAAAGATTTTGAACAAAATCTGAAGTAAAATGCCTATTTGTGTCATAAAACTATTTAAAAATAATACAACAAAAAATAAGAAAGACACTGGGATCACGTACCATCACTAAGTATCGTATTATTCGAAATTTCTCCTTTACTTCGAAAAATTTTTCTACGAAAATACGACGCCATTCAGTTTTGCCGTATTGCATATCCAAAAAAATACACGTGGTTGAGGAAATATTTTAGCAATAATTTGAACTTTTTTTTTCAATACTATTATTAACACATGTATAAAAAAGTATAATACAATAATTTATTTCTGTTTAACCATGTTTAACTGACTCATATAATATGTTTTTTTTTATTTCCGCTTTTTTACTTTTAAACAACCTTTGTGACTATAGTATAGTAGCGTCGCAAGTGGATTTGAGTCACATGTTCATGGATTCGATTCCCGGCCAGGTCAGGATGAAAAAAATATTTTTCAAACTTCTTTCCAAGATGCCAGATTTCCCATTTATGAGGTAAAATTTATGTAGCTGGCAGCCCAATTCTTCACACACACTAGCGTCTTTACAAATTGCCTAACACACACTACAGAAATGAGTTGCCGCACTCACAGAGCTATTGTTTTTAGGTGGGGCGGTATCTAGTCGTAGCGCGCGCGCGGAGACCAATCCTTAATCTAAGGTCATTACATAGTATTTTTAACATTTACCACCGATTCGGAAAGCAGTATCTATGGAGAAGAATCGGCAAGAAACTCCATAGTTGCTCTTTTAAATAATGTCAATAAATTTACATAATATGTACCTAACTTATATCTACCTAACTACATAATATGCCAAAGAACTGTCCTGTGGTTTTTACGCGACAACCCTCCATGGGTCTTTATCGTCCATATATTCCTGAATACTGTAGTACGCTCTCTGAACTAGTACATTTTTTATGTAAGTTTTAAATTTAGAACTACTAAACTCTTTAATATTGTGAGGAATTCTATTGTATAAGCGTATACCTTGACCCATAAATGAATTTTTAACTTTAGCTAATCGGAAAAATGGCATTTCAATTCTATTCTTGTTCCTTGTGCCATAATCGTGTCTATCTCCTACTCTTGTGTGTAAGTCAGAGCTTTTGTGTACATGCAAAATATTATTAAATATATACTGTGATGGTACAGTAAGGATACCAGTATTCTTAAAATGATCTCTTAGTGAGTCCCGAGCACGTAAATTATATATAGAGCGAATGGCTCTTTTCTGTAAGATAAATATAGTTTCTATATCTGCAGCCCTGCCCCACAGTAGAATTCCATAGGACATAATGCTATGAAAGTAGCTGAAATAAACCAATCTAGCCGTATCTTCATCGGTGAGATGCCTTATTATTAATTGTTATTAACGTTAAAGTGCATAATAATTAATTGATTAATATCAGGCCCTTTACGGAATGACTGAAACTACGGCGAGTGTATTCCATTCGCTTCCTACGGACGGCGTAGATCTTGTAGCTGAGACTGTGGGCTATTTACAGGACCATGTAGAAGTTCAAGTAAGTTCACATTAGTAAATTTTAATTAATTTTAATATTATTAATGCATGCTTTACTTTGACACAAGTAAACTATGCATATTTTATTCGTTTTCTTTTTAAACCTCATATTATCAGGCTGATTATAATCAATGCTGTAATAAATAAATGTTTTCTTTCTTCCTTTCTTTCATAGAATTTACCTTTACTGTAGGTTTAAGACATGCTATTACGTTGAACGCGACATTTGCTATTCGGGTTTGGCAGGGGCAACAATTTAATACTAAACCTAGAAACTTATTGCGTCGCGTGGTAATTGTATTTGTTTCAAACACGTTTCAAAATAAGCCTCTCTATTATCACAGATACATGTAAATAATTTTTTCTCTTTTTAGGTTGTTGATGAGAATGGAAAAAGAGTACCATACAATCAACCAGGAGAACTAATGGTGCGTGGCTACATCAATATGATTAAATATTGGAAAGATCCAGAAAAAACTAAAGAAGTACTAAGAGATGATGGATGGCTTCATACAGGGTACATTTTTTTATATTTGAATAACAAATACGATAGAGTGACATTTTATTTTATAGACTTGAATCTTGGCATCAGAAATTGATTATAATATTTGTTAATGTTGGTGTTAATGTTAATGTTTCTATAAATAATATGAAATGTTTATTTCCAGTGATAGATTTACAATATCCCCGGATGGTTATGGCCGGATAGTTGGTAGAATTAAGGATATTATTGTTAGAGGAGGGGAGAATATAGCTCCCAAAGAAGTAGAAGATTTGTTGAACACGCACCCAGATATTATTGAAAGTCAAGTAAGTATTTATCCCATAAAATCAATACAAATATAAATATATAAATTCACTGTACAATATTGTAATCATTGAAATAATGGTTCGTATTGGTTGAGATAGTTATTTATTATCTGAATAGATGGCGCGCGGTGTGTCCCTTAGACACGTAAAACTGAAAGAATTGAATAAATTCGATTGCTCTGGCGGGATCACGAATGGCTGAATTGGTCAGGCGTCCGCCCAGGATTGGCGTGAAGGACGCGGGTTCGAATCCTCGTGACCCATTTTTTTATTCCATGAATGCCATAAAAACAAATATATCAAATTCAATAATATTCACTGCACAATATAATATTAAAATTTTAACCGAAATTGATTCCGGTACATACGACTTTTTTACTGGTTTATGTATAGAAGAAGTTAGGTAAGTTACAATCCAAAGAATTTAATTTATCTATGTTCAGGTTGTTGGAGTAGCAGATGAGAGACTGGGTGAAGACCTTTGCGCAGTATTAAGGACTCGAGATAATGTCACCATTGATCTTCAAGAAATAAGATCGTTCTGTTCTGGAAAGATCTCCAAATTCAAAATTCCCAGAGTAATTAAAAAGTTAGACGAATTCCCCAAAACCGTTTCTGGAAAGATACAAAAGTTTAAAATAAAACAAATGATTGAGTCAGGAAAGTTATAAATCAATATATTAATTATACATTTATACATACACATTATACCTACATACATGTACATTTTTGTTAATAAATTAAAGGTAAAATAATAAATAAGTTCTAATTAAACAATCACGACTTTTTATTTCCTTAAAATTATTTACAATTACGATACATTCAAATTTTCTAAAGTTGCTGCGTGTTGGACCCGTGTCTTTCCAAGGGACCGGGTATCTTCCTTCTGGTGGTACCCGTGTATTATGGAGAGTGACATAATAGTCTATAATAATTATCTGGATTATCTAAGGCTATAAAATAAGTGTAATGTAGCTTTGATTTTGAAAGCATTGTAAGCAAGAAAAGGTCAAAAGATTTAGGACTACTCATGGCCGTCAAGACGTCCTTGTATAGGGTAAAATATCATCATATGCAAAATATAATATCACGGTAACGTAAATTAATTAACAATATACATTGTATAATATGATAATTTTGATAAGACCAGAATCGATATCACAGCTCAATAATTGAAGATATTGTTACATTAGCAATGAGATAACATTATATTTTATTGTCTAAATTACTAAGTGTTGTTTTAAAAACAAAAATGCGTTCTATATTGTTAATATTGTTGTCTAGTTACGTAGTTTTTGTGTCGTGTCAGACGAGTAAGATGTTTTTCTTAAATTTTATTTATTTTTTAATTATATACAATCCATATCTTAATTAAGATTGCTTGTTTATGATTTGCTTTGGAAATAGTTCGAGTACACTCTTTCTTATAATTTATTAAACAAAAATATTGCATTATTTTGTTTTAGTATCAAATATACGTTTGGTGGATCACACGAGTTATATCATAGAATTAATTCAGAAAACACTTGACCGTGTTCAGAAAAACAATTGGCGCGAACTGAAGGTTCAGGATGTTAGAATGGATATAGAGTAAGTAGACATTTTTGAGAATTCTTATCTACAGTTATAAGTTGTAACTTGACCGTTAAAATCATCAGATAAATTACAATAGCAAACGTTTATGTAGAAATACATAACATAAGTTGACGTATCTAATATAATTCAGATACAATTATCGCCTTAACTAGGAATATACCTGATCAAATGCTTTAAATATAAATAAATAGTTTTGAAACATTAATGTGTTCGATTTACATTGGTTACAATTATTTCCATACGGGACTCTTCTGAGTTATACCAAATCTATCTTGACAAAATTATAACAAGTATTTACAACAAATTTCACAATATTAATAACAGCTAATATTTTACCAGTGAAGACGTGCTCAACACAACAGTGAAAGGTACCATAGACTTCACAAACGGCTTCATAGTGTCCATGCAACGCCTGGACCTGGTTCAAAGCTCCGTCCAGCAGGTGTGGATATACAACAGACTGACAAACATAACAAATTTGGAACTACGAAGCATGCTACGAATGCACGACGTCGCGATCGGATTTGATGTGGATGCAGATTTGAATAACGGGAAGTACAGAAAAACGGGAGTAATTGTATACCCATTGATCCAATTCGATTGTAGGGTGAGTACCGAGTATCTTTCATTTAATTACATAGTTCATTTGTTTGTTTTTCAAATCACAAAAATATTTTGTGGCTGGAGGAAAGATCTTTGACAACTATCGCGTTGACACATCTAATTCCCGTGGGAACGAACGAAGCCACAACCGAAAAACTAGCAATTTTATAAATAATAGCAGCTGTAAATAGAGCATGAAAATAATTTTGGTTCATTTATAATATTTAGAAATGATTCAATTGCACGTTAATCGAATGTATCGTTAAAATACAACTGAGTACAAAGAATCAATAAAATAAATACAGAATTAATTGCCTTAGACTTAGGTACCACCACATACCACAAATACTAGAACTTACCAGAAAATTTACGTTTAATTTTAATATTAAATGTAAGTAATTACGTCATAAAGAATTTTTTTACGAAATTATCTATATTTTGTTTTTTTTTTTCAGCTTATCAAGAATGTGTACACAGATGAACTATCTTCTACCGTTACACCTGTACTCCCGCTTACGAGAAACACTATGAATTTCTTACCTCAGGATGATGTCACTCAAGTTTTGAGCGTTTTGGTAATCATTTGATTTATCCTTAATTCTTTTAAATATTGGTTCTAGTTAAGTATGAATATCAAACAAAAACAAATAGATTTAGAACTGAAACATTTATTCATATTAAATTATGAAGCGCTTTTCAATCGTAAAAGCACAGAAAAATATGACTTCCACTGATTCCCAAACGCACTTCCTACTAATAGAACCTACAATATGCAGTGGCTCTTTTAAGATCATGAATTGAGTCAAGTTTGATTATAAAGTATCTATCATTCGCTTATACACTGTCTATAATAAAGATTATCAGTTCATAGTTTATTTTATTTTACAGTTTCACTGGAACAACACATTTTCAAGTGTCGAAACGTGGGCCCACACGTTAGCGCCTATAATTCTGGACTTGGCTAAAACGGAACACAAAATACCTGACTATTGCTACAACTGCCCCGCTTAAAATTAAGAAATATTATTATAACAAAAACAATTGAATTTTATTATTTTATTTATATGAGTTCTCTATCGGTTTTCTGGACATTTTATAATAGATAGTGTTAGTTCAGCTGATTATTACACGCTTTATATTAGCTTCACCTGTACCTGTATGTTTGTAACCAACTTCTTTGGGCGCGATTTTGACCCACTTTAAACGGCCAGATTTCGTTCAAACTTTGTAGATTTAATGAGGACCGATGACAATACACTAATTTGATTTAAAATTTTCTATTTTTTAGTACGGCTTTCTATAAAAAGCGTGTTTTTTAGTTTTTTTAAACTATTATTATTACAATACTTTTAAACTAAAGGATCTAACGTTAACATAATAAAATATTTGTTTTGTTATTATTCGATTCTAAAGAGTTAACTATTAAGGTACCTATTTATTATTTATTATATTTAAATGCAGACCGTATGCTGCAGAAAAACCATCTTATTAATTGACACCGGCCAAGGGCATTTGAGATTGATAATTACTTTGTATTTATCTCTTATCGATAAGAATATAATATGTAGCTATATTTTTTATCATAGATTTGTTAGCAATTATTTGTGTGATTAACAGTTTGCATAATATACTAATGTTTAAAGAATATCCTAACAAAGATGTTAAAATTATTGGGCGCCTTTTTCTTTGTTTTCATATGTTGTGAAGTTTGTCAAGCGTGGAGTAAGTATTTTATAATCATTATTGGGTAATTTTATAGCTATTAAAATAACACTGATACTATAACATGCAAATGATACACGATTAAAAAACCAGCATTTTTTAAGCGGACTCTAATTGAAATTAGTAAGTATCGCCAATTCGCATTAAATTTAAAATTGCAAATTATTTCACTATCTATCGTTCCTAAATAATTAATTTGCAATTGTTACATCTATTTGTACTAAAATGTTTAAAATTTTCAGATCAGCGCGCTTGCTTTGTGAATCGTGATAGTTACCTTGAAAAGGTTTTGCAGGAAACAATGTATGAAGTTGAAAAGAATGTGAAGTTTTGCAATTTGAGGGTGAACGACTTTAATTACACGTTAAAGTGAGATTTTCATTTGTTATTTAAACTTATTAATAGTTACTTGCAAGAACTTCTAGGAAATGCTTTCATAACGCATACTTTCTCACCATGTCAAACACAGAAGTAAGACTTTTATATTTTTATCTCATATTTCGACAAATTATAGGAAACGGCAAACAAAACATATCATATTACAAACAAAATAGTTTTAGAGTCTTGTAAGACAACAGTAGAATAGGATTAGGATATCTATTCCAAATTCTTCAAACGCGCCGATTTCTTTTTATATACGACAAATCCTACCACAGCATCTACAACATCTCCAATTATAACTCTCATTTATTAGCATATTCTGGGTAAACAGACTCTCAAACAAATCCTATTTTGGGGTCCTAACTTTGTTCATTGAATGGTTTTTATTTTATTTTTTATATTTATAAAATTTAATTTCAGCGATCGTATGTACTCCTTCCATGTGTCCGGACTGGCCCAATTCAAGAACAGTTTCCTAATATCCATAGAGAGAATGGGCGTTAATGCCATCTCCTCAGTAGTTGGAAGGAGGCATGTAGCAGCAACCAATGTGACAGAATATGAAGCACTGGTCCGAGCTACAATTAACTTACGAATGTCTAGAGTTGGTTTTGATGTTATAATTGATGTGGAAGGTACAGGCCCACAGCACTATACTGCAGTATTTCAATTTGACTTGATCACTATTCCGATTTTGGTAAGTTACAGTTTGATCATATTTAGGGTCTGCAAGTTAGGCTACCGACCACAGGAGGCCAGTGACAGCCACTTAATGATACATTTTTTCATATATTTTGTGTGATACTTATACCTGTATTCCTATATATATAGACCATAGATATTTGCTTCTTGGAATGCTATAATTTCAGTTGTTTTGATAACGCGGAGAATTTTGAATTTTAAATCGAATAAGTACAAAATTTGTTTGAATGCTATAATCATTATTTATTGTATAGAAATGGAAAAAGCCGAGCTATTTATTTACGTAACAACAATTATTGGGAACAGGTTATGATAACATTTTAAATTTCTATTTGAAATTAAAATAACGAAGGTACCTATGATTATCGTCTTTGGTGCATAATTATTACTAGATTAAATTATAATAACAGTATATTACATCGATAATATTAATTAGTCTTTATTAAAACATTAGAATTACAAACATTCAATATAATTTATATAATTATTTCTTGATTCAGTTGCATCTCACTTTTTAAAATGTTAAATCACTTCGCAAAATCCACTTATTATATTGGTAATTAAATAAATTAAATACAATTAACTACAATTATGTATGAGTTTAATACATTCTGACATGAAACAATGGATGTACGCACTATATACATAAAAAGTATAAATAATTATTTATATCAATACGTTTATATTATGACTAGTTTAAAATTTATTTTTTTCAAATTAAAGACTAGTTACAATATCTCAACATAATTTATTTTTAAAATTACGAAAATATTTATTGCATCCCATTATGATTGTGCTTTCAATACTTAGATATAAGTATATACATATATGTATATGTTGTAATTGGGACAAAACTACTTAAATATTCATTTCAAAGTAAAACAAAAAGCATCAGTCAATATCCTCAGTAATTTTTTATTTTTATTTATCTATTCCAGATCCTTAAGAAGATAAATACAAACGAAACAGTAGTGAGTACGACGTCAGCTGGTCAGTCATCGCGCCACCAACGAATGCAGTTCGTCCCAAACACAAAAGTATCTCAAGTGCTATCGAGACACGTAAGTAATAAGTAATAAGTCATCATCATCAGCCCATATACAAAAAATGTGAATAAAATATTTTTTGTCCCATAAATTTTCCGAATAAAAATTCAGGTAGAAAGAAAGAGAAACTCTAAAACTTATTTTAAATTGCAAATCGATACATAGGTTTGAAGCGCTAATTTTAAGAAAATATTATTAAACTATTTAATAACATTTCAGATTCACGGGTACCACATGGACAGTGGCTTCACGACATGGGCTAGAGACATCATCGTGCCAATAATGCAGAAACTTATTGATACAAAGCTTGGGTTCCCGGAAATACGTTTTGATGGCTGTTAATACAATAATTAATAAAAAAGAGCGTGTGTGCTGAGCACATGTGTCAGAAGTGAAACTTCACTGGCAAAATTCAAAGATACCAAAATCGTCGACTTGATCTATGACGTGTCGGTATTGCCATGCCGCGACCTTAAAATTTTACTCTCAACGCGCCAAAAGAAGTTTCACTTTCAAAATAAAAAAAAACGCAATGAAAAAACTTCTTTGTTTTTAGGAATATTGGTTATGGATAATGCGGATACTCAAAAGAACAACATTCCTATTTATGGTTCGAGGAAAGATTACAAGTTTATTTATATTTTACACTCATTGTAGTAGGTATTTGACGATACTGATTTCGATTATTTGTATTGATGATATAACTAGTAAAATATTTATTGAAAGCAATGAATATGAATTATTTTACATTTGATGCATTACAACCATGATCTATGAATCGTTTTTTATTATTTTTAAAATACCTATGGCAATCATTATCTTTGGTATGCATAAATGATAACAATTATTTTACATATTTTATTGATATGTTATAATTTCCTAGAAAGACATATTAAATGGAAAATCCTACAATTATTTCCTTTGCAATATATACTTTTGGCCTTGAATACATAAAGGGCGATAAATACTCAACAAACTAATTCTAATTGGTTAAAAAAATGTATAGAAAACATTTTTTTATCTGTAATATACCTAATTACAATGTTACATGGGCTGTTTTACATTTCTAGGTGTTAAATTACATTTTACTTATTGGTAGGTGTTTATCTAATTTCTTTTATACTATAACTTTCCTTTTTTTACGCAAATATCCAATATAGGTAACTATACCTGTACAAATTTTATTTTTAAGATTATATTACGCTATATAGTATTTGTTGTCGTTTGTTGATTTCTAAAAATATAAGACGTGGAAAATATTATTGGGATCCTAGTATGATATCTATGGTGGAATTTAAAGCTACTCGACCGGCGAGAGATGAGTGGGAGGAGGGATATACCATCATGTCTTAAAGCAGTATTATTTCCAGCATGTCTTTGTTATTTTTAAACACTGGAATTAATACTGCTCTAAGTCGTATAACCCCCAGGAATACTTAGAATAGCACATTTCTAAATAGTTACTGTGTCAGAAGTGGCGATGAAACACTCTACAAAGGCTTGAAGTTTTTACCTCGAACTATGGTTTGAAAGTTTTAACCATTCTCCAGGATTTAATTTGTTTGGATCTAGGACTTCTCGATATCTCTCTCTTTGTTCTTAAATTGTTGCACGAGAATTTAAAAAATGAAGTAAAATATATTCATTTGCTCTCTTTTTCTTATCAAGAGGTTGTGGATACTCCTAATTAATTCGTAGTGAAATATTATAAAACTACATAGGTAAAATATTCAATTACCAAACATCTATTTAATCTTATTAATTAGTAGAAAGTCTTGTCTTAATTAAAACAGTAACAACAATAATTGTGATAATGTATCGACATCGACACAGGAAATTTGTTATTTCATACAGTGCAAAGTCATTTAGTTTTAATAGTGCCACAAAATGGCATGGTCGTTGATATTAGTCGTGGTGATTATATTTTTCACTTGGTGTATAAATGCAACGTCTAGGAAAGCCCGGCTTATGTCAAGACTACCCGGACCGAAAGGATGGCCTATCGTAGGAACTGCGTTTCAGTTCCTTGTGTCTCCTGGTATGTAGATAATTTCATAGCTACAACTACATTCATAATTATAGAGAACTAGCTTTCCGCCCGCGGTTTCGCCCGCGTTTTAAAAGAAAATCCCGCTTAGATCTCGTTCTCGTGGGAATTTCGGGATAAAACCTATCCTATGTGTTAATCCAAGTTACCCTCTAAACGTGTGTCTAAATTCAGTTCAGTAGTATTTGTATGAAAGAGTAACAAACACACACATACATATCCTCACAAATTTTCGTATTTATAATATTAGTAGGAAAAGTAGGAATTAGTTCGCATTTTTCAAACTCAAATTATTCTCATTTATATTAAAACTACTACTACTGATGAAATTCAAGAGACAAAAAAACACAATAAAAGTAGGACCTGACTGGTCGAAGGAAATTTGAAATAAATCATTTGCGAGATCCAGTGTAATCTTGTTAATTAGTATTCATTATAATCCACGTTTGTTTAAAATACTATACGATAAGGGCATATAATTATATTAAGTACTTACACAAGTTACAGTTATATTGTGATAATGAGCTCGTGACAAACCATGTGTTTTATGTTCTAAAACATTTAGCATTAACATAAGAAACTGATAAGATGGTACAAAATTGGCTTTACACTTTTTATTATTCAGCAATGTATGTATAATGCAGAAACTGCATAACCATAAAAATATCTAATTACTGAGCATCTATAGAATACAGAGTAATAATTAAATCAGTCCATTCTTTTTTATTTATTAGTTAATTACTTATAAAAAATATGCATAAATTAAAATCGGATATCTCATAAATTCAAATAAAATTATCTATAATTTTAGAGGAGGTATTCATAAAATTGCGTGAAGAATACAAAAATTATAAGGGTCTAACAAGCTATTATTCCTTCGGGTTTGGTTACATCAACATCTATGACCCAGAGGATATCGAGGTACGTATTTTATTAAATTAAAATTCAAAATCTTATTTTACATATTTTAAGAATTGAAGAAATAGAATTCAACAGAATATACAGTTTTTTAAAGAAAAACTATAATATAATTATACTTATTAAATTACTGGCTATAATTTGCCCAAAATTATAATTATTTGCATATATTTTTTATTTAAATTTTCCTTTTTCAGACAATACTTTCCGCAAGTCGTTTTAATGACAAACAGATACCCTATTCATTTTTCCGATCATGGCTCGGAGAAGGTCTGCTAATTAGTAATGGTAAGAAAAAGTTAATTATAAGTATATACAAGAAATTGAAATAGGTACATAATATACTTTAGATATTGAAAAGAGTAATTAGACAGTTGGAATCTAGTAAAATAAACCTATATTACCCTCATATTGTCTTACCAAAATAACTTTACCCCGTAGTCAAAACGATGCTTAACAAACAAAAGTTAAATTGTAGCAGCACATTAATTTAATTTCAGGATCGAAATGGCATCAGAGAAGGAAACTTCTAACGTCAGCATTTCACTTTAATATATTGAAGAAATATACAAGTTCGTTTATCGAATACACTGAAAATTTATTAAAGAAGATTGAAAATGAGACGAGCAACGAACAAACCGACGTCCGACCCTTATTATCTAATGCTACTTTACGGATTATGTGTCGTAAGTATTTTAGATTAAGTAGCTAACTTTCGTACCTAAAACATAAACTCTAGTTAAATAACCAATTGTTTTAGAATAGTAGTTTAGCGACTGCGGCTTCGCCTATGTAGAAAAAGGTTCCCCTCGGATTAAGGCATGACTGTCTGTCTTCATGTCCAAACCATTGAACCGCATAACCGAATATTTAAAAGATACAATAGGAATATAGAATAATTTTTGTCCCGGAATTCTTACAGAAAAAGGAAATTGACTACGTGGGCGAAGCGGTGGGTGGAAAGCTAGTAGCAAACATAATACGTCAATTTTTTGATTTGCAGAAACAGCTATGGGTATTTCAATGGACCAAGTAGCTGAATCGGAAAAGAGAAAATATTTTGAGGCCATACACACGGTTGGAGAATGTATTGTCAGAAGACTGTGTCGAATTTGGTACTATTCTAGCTTTGTGTACAATCGTACCTCCCTTGGGAAAGCTGAAGCAAAAGCGCTAGTTAATTTACATGCATTTACCAATAAAGTTATTCGGGAGAGAAAGGCATATCTTGAAGATAAAAATATATTAGAAATGACGGACAGTGAAGAGATTTACGGAGGTAATAAAGGAAGATTGGCCATGTTGGATTTGTTGCTTCAAAGCGAAAAGGAAGGGAATATAGATCTAGATGGTATACGGGAGGAAGTTGATACGTTTATGTTTGAGGTAAGAAATAGCTGGTAGTCTGGTAGGATTATTAGCAAATATTACATTTTTCATCTCTTCGCTGATGTCTTGTTTGTATTTGATAGTTTAAAGATTAAAGGTTGTTCCTTTTAGGGCTGATTTTTCAATCCTTGGTTAATACTTATTCGTCGAATAACGTATTACACTACCATTTTAAAAACGTATTCTAATTGCCTGTATTTGACAGTTTACGTGACATTTTAATATTATCGTGTAATAATTTATTGGACGGATAACCAAAATACAATTAGCAAATTTAATATAGATTTGGAAGATTGAAATGTTTTATATTAGCATCTTGAAATAAATTTTGATTTACAGGGACACGATACAACTGCCATGGCGTTATCCTTCTTTGTTATGAGAATTGCTAGTGAACCCGAGATACAGGTAAGTTTGAAATTAGACAAACAATCAAATTATAATTAACTTTGGTGTATAAAATAATTCAATACGCTGGTCCACCCAGGGCTGCGAAAGGCTGCTCTTACTTGCTTGGTCTTCGTGGTCCTAATTTTATGTCTTTCTTTTAAAAATTTTCAAATGCACTTACGATAACTATTTATTTATACCTAGTTCATCAAGTTATGCAACTAGAGCATAATAAGAAGTGAAACAATTGATCATAATTTAATAATAGCGTTAAATGAAACGTATTAATTGTGTCTTTATAAAAAGAGTTAAACTAAGTAATTATATTTTAATTACAGGAAAAAATGTATGAAGAATTAAAAACTATATTCCAAGGTTCTGATAGATTGCCTACGATGGACGATTTAAATGATATGAAATACTTGGAGTGCTGTATCAAGGAATCCCTTAGGTTATATCCCAGTGTTCCGTTTATTGCTAGATATTTAAATGAGGATGTTGTTTTAAGTAAGTACATACAGGTGTTTCTGACTTGCTTGATTTATCAAGTTAAGTTTTTAAGTGACATATCGAGCGTAGTTATAGAAATTACAGTCATATCAACGCGGAAATTAGGTGTATTATAATTCTGCCCTGTTTTATAATTAACTTCAAATAACTGGTATCTTTATGACCTAGGCAGCGGTTAGTCGTCAATGCGACGATTTGTTTCTTCCAAAAACATATACTGAATAGAGTAATTCCAGTAATTCGATGATGCCAATCAAGTATTATAATCATTTAAGGTTTTTTTTTTATATTCAGGTGGATATACAGTTCCAAAAGACGTAGCTTGTCACATTCATATATACGACCTTCATCATCGGGAGGACATTTACCCGGATGCCGAGAAGTTCATCCCGGAAAGATTTCTTCCTGAAAATGTGGTGAAACGTCATCGTTACGCTTATTTACCATTCAGTGCTGGCCCGAGAAATTGCATAGGTAATATATTTTTAAATTATTAAAAATTACAAAAAAACAAACAAAGTTTGTGACATAACTATAGTACAGTCGTTTTTGTAGAAAAATAACGTGAGTGGTCAAGTATATAATAAAAACACATTGATGTAAGTTTTAATTTTTTTTTTCAGGACAAAAATTCGCTTTCCTAGAAATGAAGACTGTGATATCGGGATTACTAAGGAAGTTCAAAATAGAATCAGTGACAAAACCAAACGAAGTTATTTTTACTGCTGATGTAGTTCTAAGAAGCACACACCCGCTATATGTAAGATTCCGTCCTAGAAAATAAATAATTAAGACCTTAATAATGTTTTATTAAAAAATATTTAAAAAACAAGTTTCTAAAACCCTTTCGGTAGCATTAGGGTGCTTTTACGCCTTATAGGTAGGTAAGTACCTAGGTAATAGGTAGTATTATCGCTTCAAATGCCAAACGCTTCAAACTTCAAACTAAATGAAGCGATATAATTGGTCATTTACAATCACATTCCTCGCTACACATCCTCATATATTATTACTAGCCGCTCCGAGCGGTTTCACCCCCGTGGCTCCTCTCCTATTGGTCGTAGCGTGATCGTATATAGCCTATAGCCTTCCTTGATAAATGAGCTATCTAACACCGAAAGAATTTTTCAAATCGGCCCAGTAGTTCCCGAGATTAGCGCGTTCAAACAAACAAACAAACAAACAAACAAACTCTTCAGCTTTATAATATTAGTATAGATTGGTGGAAAAGCACCCTAACATCCTATCCTAAAAACGTTTTTTACAGCTAGTACGCTACTAGTTATTATTTTGTGCTAGTACTTAGTATTTTTTGACGAAGACTTTGAATATGTTTTATGGAAAAACATAAATGGATCATAATATTTAGATATTGTTATTCATACAAACTATTCAGACACAGCTCTGCGTTATAATATCACATAAGCTGCTGTTTCCTTTTAAAACTTATACGGGAAATAAGCATTTTTTTAAATAGGTAGTAATAATATGCATTACCTAGGTGATAAACAGTACCCTTATTAAGTAAATATTACCTCTCTAAGGACAAATAACATAACATAACTTTGTCCGTACTTGTATCTACCGAATTGATTAATTGAACTAATACTTTGAATACATGTAGAAATTAGTTTCTAGAGAGCCGGAGAAATCCGAAAAATGCATTTCTATTTCATTTTGAAATTGTATTATATTTGCCCGCCTCCTTGGTACAGTGATGAACAACGGAACGAACGGAGAACTGGTCCTGAGTTCGAGTCCCGATTGAGACGAAGACAAAAAGTGTCCAACAGGACCTGAATAACTATTTATTTATTTATTATTATATTATATCGATCAGTGTACAGATCTATGCAATGCATCTGCCCAAAACTGTGCCCAAACCCAAGTACCCTGCACATTTATGATGACTTCATATTCTATCACACACAACATTGAAGATTTAAATATAATTAAATTGCATTACCCCAATGAAACTTCGATTATATCAGTCAAATTGGTTTATTGTAAATTACTACGATAGGTAAGTAATAACACGCTCATATTTTGCATAAGGATAAACCTAGGTGAAGATAAAGTTCATTAACTTTAAATAATTTACACTAGAAAATTCATAAGGAACCTAAGTACCTATACCACGTTATTATAGTATTACTTCCTATAGTGAACCCACATCCATACTAATATTATAAATGCGAAAGTAACTCTGTCTGTCTGTCTGTTACTCAATCACGCCTTAACTACTGAACCAATTTGCATGAAATTTGGTATAGAGATATTTTGATATCCGAGAAAGGACATAGGCTACTTTTTATCCCGGGAAATGGGATAGGTTTTATCCCGGAAATCCCACGGGAACGGGAACTATGCGGGTTTTTCTTTGACTGCGCGGGGGAAGCTGCGGGTGGAAAGCTAGTATACCATATAATTAAATAATTACTACGTATGGTATAAGATATCAGACGTAGTAGATGAAATTACATAAGCCTGCGTATGCATTGTTATAAAATATCTATAACCAACCCAAGAAATAAAATAAATATTATAATATGATTCACAGAGCAGATCCAGAGACAAGTATGCAAACAGTTTGATTATGCAAAAATTATCGCAACATATTGAGCTGAAATAAGAAATAAAATAAATATTATAACATGATTCACAGAGCCTTCTATGTTAAGGGTACCAAGTAACTCTGTCTGTCTGTCTGTCTGTTACGTTTTCCCGCTTAAACCTCTCGCGATTGAAATCGCAAAACCGATTTTGATGAAATTTGGTACAGACAATCTTTAGACCCTGAGAAAGAACATATATGTACCACGGGCGAAGCCGGAGCGGACCGCTATCAATATAAAAATAATCTGAATATAAAAAACAAAACCAAAGAAGGCAGGAATTGATACGTTCAACTTCAATCTATACAACGTAATAAGTACAAGTCAATAACTGCGTTAAAAACAACCGACTTCAAACTTGCACTTGCAACATTTACAAATACAGACAAAAATGCTCATAAAATAAAAACTACTGGGCCTATCCGAATAAAATTTTTATGGGACCAATTCGACACCATCCCGCATCGAACAAAAAAAAATCACGTAAATCGGTTCAGAAACCACGGAGTAATCGGTGTACATACATAAAAAAAAACATACCGGTCGAATTGATAACCTCCTCCTTTTTTTTGAAGTCGGTTAAAAATAATATGATCATACTTTTAAACGTTTTTCTTTCATTCTACATATTATATTCCTTTAAAGCAATTAACCATGCTTAGTTGGTACGAAGACAGCGCGCGATCAGTGTGTGAAAATGATTTATTTTCTATTAGCTATACTTTTAGTGGTCGTTTACGACAGAATCCAATATAAAAATAGTGTTTTCAGGAAAATACCGGGACCGCCCTCATTTCCTATAATAGGGAATACATGGAATTTTATATCTACACCAGGTGAATATGGAATATTGTTTTTTTTTATGTAGTTGAAAGTAGGTCTAGCTAGATATGGCCATTATTCTTATATAATATTTAGATATTACATATTTTAAAAGCATATTATAAAAACTAACTTATATTTTTAACAGTATAATGTATATATTTATACATTAATTACTTACAATACATTTTTAGAATTTTGACCATTATAGGGATTAATAAATTATCTATTAAATAAAGTTCGATAAATGAAGTAATATTTAGAAATTACTTGCACATGGGAACAACAGGGGTCATATAAATGGGATGGAAAGGTAAAATTATATAATAATTTGATTCTTTTTAATGAAGAAAAATACTCATAGTTAATTTTATGCAATGAAAGGTGACTTACCCTTTTATCACATGTACTCGTAACTATCACGGGCTTGACTTTTAAAGTGATTATCGTACGCACGAAAAAATAAAACAATTGAAAGTGTAGTGTACCTAGTAAAGAACCGATTGATAAGATCCATACTATCCATACTAATATTATAAAATATGCGAAAGTAACTCTGTCTGTCTGTCTGTTACTCAATCACGCCTTAACTACCAGCTGAACCAATTTGCAAGAAATTTGGTATAGAGATATTTTGATACCCGAGAAAGGACATAGGCTTCTTTTTACCCCGGGACATAAGATAGGTATTATTCCTCGGGAACGGGAACTATGCGGGTTCCTTGACTGCGCGGGCGATGCCGCGGGTGGAAAGCTAGTAAAAAATACTTTTACATATTCTAGTAGGTAGTAGGTATGTAAGATTAGTTGATTAACTTAAACCTTAAAGAAATAATATGATTGTTTTTAATGTATTCATAACACAATTATATTAATTAAAATAAGTATAAATTATAAACGATAGACAACTTCCGCCGTTTTTCCTTTCTATTAGATTCTATAAGGAAGGTACTTACTAGATGTTTTTATAGTTTTAATAAGAACATATATTAACTAACAGGTATTCTTTATTCTATCAATCAGAGGCTTGGAATATAAAATAGTCCATCTGTTTCAATAAAGACGAAGCATCCCTCTACAATTTAATAAGCTGTATGATCTCAACCTGACCCGCCTCCTTGGTACAGTGGATGACGCGTGAGTGTAAAACAGAGGGGTCCTGGGTTCGATTCCCGGTGGAAACGAAGAAAAAAAATGTTTCGGTCTAGCAGGACACAGAAGGCTGATCTCCTACTTGTCTCTAAAGAAATTCGATCAGTGAAACAGATGTATAATGAATGCATCTGCCCCTTACCCCACTACGGGGGACATGGGACTTCACTTTATGATCTCAACCTACTTCAAGATTTTTTTTACGTATTTTTTCAATATTTTCAATATACAGAATTTACCCTTCTGTAGATTTATTATAGCTGTAATGTAATGTACCTAATATCTAGATTACGGTGTTAATTTATACAAGCAGCATATTTTCAGATGATTTATTTACATACCTGCGCCTTTTTTATCGAAAATACGGCAACTTTAGCCAAGTACATGCCTTCAACTACCAAGCTGTTAATTTGTACGATCCAGAAGATATCGAGGTATGATTATGATTATTATAATTTTTTTGTAACCTACATTAATTATATTAATTATATTTATTCATAAATAAATTATTTACATTAACATCCTGTCCATGATAACGTCTCTTTGATTTTTTTAATAATAAATATATACATTTATTTACTACGAATTATAATTCATTAGTATTTTGAACCACGTATTCAACATTCTTTTTGTTGAAATACCAGCACCTACTTCAGTTAGATGCCACAAAATAAAGTATGTAATATACCAGTAACATAACCAGAAATACTAGTTCTTATGAAACATGACTACTGTTTTGGAAGACTGCAATTTTGTACTACATATATAAATTATTCATTACTAGCTGTTCCCCGTGGTTTCACCCGTTATTTTTTCAATATTTTCAATGTACAGAATTGACCCTTCTACAGATTTATTATATGTATAGATTATGAAATACATCAACAGTTGCTCCATTATACACTTTAATTTTGCTTCTTTATATTTATGATCCCATTTTGTTATTGTAAACAAAAGATGTAATAATAATCATCATTCTATCACACATATTGCAGAAAATCCTGTCTTCAACAACATACAATGACAAACGCAGGCCCTACACGTTCCTCATGTCGTGGCTTGGAGAAGGTCTACTTACTAGTAACGGTAATTTTAGTAATTTGTGAGGATTTTACAGTATTTTATATATATTTGTGTGTCAACTTTTTGTGGTTTGAATAGAATCAATAAAAATATGAAATGGTATAAGGTCAACCAAAAGATTCAGTAAATAATATCGTAAATGTTAGCTACGCTAATTATCTCTGGTTTTCAAATCTCTAAACTTCTGATTATTAAAATTGCTATTAAGGCTGCTTATTTAGACATTATTATTATTATTTAAGGCGACAAATGGCATCAGAGAAGAAAACTTTTAACATCTGCGTTTCATTTCAACATTTTGAAGAAATACGCAATGACATTTACGGAACAAACTGAAGAATTCCTTGTGAAGATTGAAGGTGAAACAGAAAGAGATAAAAGTGATATAGTTCCATTGATTATCAACTCGACACTTCGTATAATGTGTGGTAATTATAATACGTATACAATATACATTTATTTCAAAGATCTTCTTAAAAATCTCCTATTATATAACATAAAAAATATAATTAGAATTTTTAACATTGATTTTATTTATAGGTAAATATCACCACCATCATTAAAGTTTATTAAAGTGAAACTTTTATTACATCGTCTCAAACTTTTTGGTCTGTGTAGCGCATGTCGCGTGTATCGCGAGTAGGTATACCTACTCGGCAGCCGACCGTCACGCGACATGCGCTACACAAAGCAGTGTTCGGAACCGTTCGAACAGTTTCACTTTTACCGTGGTTTCATAAAACCACACAACATTTTTCTATTGTATACATACGTCTTACTTGACAATAAAATGGTAATTTGAGACACTCAGGTTATTTTAATCAACTTCGGAAATTATTTAAAATATTTTTTGAAACTACATATAAACAATCTTAGCAGCTTATTCACATAATACTCTTTTCAGAAACCGCAATGGGTACCTCAATAACATCAGACATAAAAACAGTTGTGGATAAATATTTCCAAGGGATGCACAACTTCATATACTGCGTTGTACAACGGATTTGTCGTACTTGGCTTTACTTCGACTACGTTTACATTTTTACGAGAATGTTCTGGGCTCAAAGGACAGCAGTGGCAGACTTACATAAATTTACGTTAAAAATAATAGAAGAAAGAAAAGCTTTGAAACAAGAAGATATTTTTACAGATATTGATGATGATGTAGGCATGAGTAAAAGGGGTAAACTTCCAATGCTGGATTTGCTCTTGGAAAAAGAGAAAAAAGGCGAAATTGATTTGAGAGGTATTAGGGAAGAAGTGGATACGTTTATGTTTGAGGTATGTACCTAAATTCGATAGAACATAAGAACATAGCAATGTAGAACCGAAGGGTCCTGGGTTCGATTCCCGAATGAATAAAAAATATATGAAAGACTTGACCTGTCCGGAGCTGATATGTATTTTCTATGATTATAATATAGTCATTAAACATTTGGAAATCATTATTATGTTCAATATTTTTTTACTCCAGGGTCACGACACAACAGCAATGGCACTAATATTTATCATAATGAGTATAGCAAATGAAAATGAAGTTCAAGTAAGTAATTAATTAATGTTATTTTTATTTATTTAAATAATGTTAAAAATATTTTCTTGTTTAAATAATTATTCTTCAAGGATGTCTTACTAAATATTTCTTTGTCAATAGTTTCATTAGAATACTCGAATAAAAAGTTATATATTGTTTTAAATTATTGGAAATACCAGAATACATATTTTTTTTAATTTTGTAAATTCCAAATTATTAAATGAATTCGGGTTATTTGATATTAATAAGAGAATTATTACATTGAATCTATTGTAATTGTTTTTTAATGTGTGTTGCGTTGTGGTTTTTCTGTGTCGAGATAAATAATTAATTATCTTAAGTTGATTTAATTTGCTAGTTAGTGTTTATGGCCATAATCTAAATAGTATATTAATAACATTTTGTTTTTTATCATATAATATTAGCTAAATCGTAAATTACCTTTATGTTTCAATTATTGAAACGCACAATAAAATTACTACTCAATTTTTAGTACCCATTTTTTTGTAAACAACATTTTATTTTTCATTCCTATACAATTTATACAAACTAATTATGCCCCGTTAAATAAAAAAATACTTTATGAATATTTGAACCTTCATAAATAAATATAAATTATATTCAAACTTCAATCCCGTATTTATGTAACTCTAAATTAAACTTCTGTATTTAGTAGCTTACTAGTCGGGATATTATACAGTATTGGATAATTATTATATAGAATAATGACCTTTATTATCTTCTAAAACAACTGTACCACACATTTTTCTTTTACAATCACACACTTAAAGATATGATTCATTTCTATACGACACAAATTAAATCGCAGGAGAAAATATATGAAGAAATGGAGAACATTTTTGGGAACTCCGACCGCACCCCGAGCATTGAAGACTTAAACAGCATGAAGTATTTGGAATGCTGTATAAAAGAGTCCCTTCGGTTGTACCCCAGCGTGCCGTTTATTGCTAGAAATACACCCAAAGATACCGTTTTAAGTAAGTTAATTTTGAACTAGGTTTGTTAAATTGAAACGTTAAAAAAAGGAAGAAAAACAGAAGGTATATTTTTAATTTGTTGAAATATTGTCGAAATTTAAGTTTAGATGCTTTTTTTTTTTCAACTGTTAATGAAATCTTTTGAGTTTATCGGTTTCACTTACAATATAGATGATAATAATTTAAGTCTTCCTCCGTAACAACAATTTTTTTTTTACTGATCAGCGCCTGTAATTAGCGGTTTCAAACAAACCTTAGCTCTATCACGCTTTATATTATAGGCTATCTCATTACAAACTTAGGTATAATGAGGTTATTATCCCTGGTCAATGATATTTTTTTTTAATTTGACTTTATTTCTCATTACGACACTTAAAATAAATATATTTCAGGTGGCTACACGATCCCAGCGAACACAATCTGCCACATCTTCGTGTTTGACCTGCATCGAAGGGCTGATATCTATCCTGAGCCTGAGAAATTTATTCCTGAAAGATTTCTACCAGAAAACGCTCACAAAAGACATCCCTTTTCATACCTACCGTTTAGTGCTGGACCGAGGAATTGTATAGGTATATAATAACTGTATTTTATGGGCCGTCTTCACAATGGGCAACGTTGGGACAGTATTGGCAATAGAGTAGAGGAATGTCTGTGATCGGCCGTCTATGCAGATTCGTAATCGCCGTAATGGCGGCAAACTTTGATATTTTGGGGGGCCAATGTTCCGATTGTGAAGAGGGCTCATGATCATTATGTTTTACAAATAACCTTTTGTGGGTCATTTACAAGTTTAATTTTGAATGGTTTCAAGCATTCAACTTTAATTCAATAAACAAAGGAGACGATGGGCGACTTTTTGCGCCATTTTATTTTTTTCATGAATTTTTTTGCGTATGGTGTCAAAAACATAAGGATTTTAAACTTTTTGTCAATTATTAACTGCTGAATATTTTTATATATTTCAGGTCAACGTTTCGCGATGTTGGAAATGAAAACAATGATATCTGGTTTAGTTAGAAAGTATCGTTTAGAAGCAGTTACAACTCCAGAAGACCTCGTATTTACAACCGATTTGGTTTTGAGACCAACCCATCCTGTTTATGTTAAATTTCATAAAAGAACTTAGATCAATATAGTATTTACAAAATTTATTTTTAGTTTACCTAATAAATTAAATTATAACTAGACCAATATTATAGTTTTTAGTTTAGGTTTTAAGTTATGTTTAAATTGCTATATGAACGGTTTTGGACTTCAATTTCAAAATTTTGCACATCAAATTGTATTCTCATATCTTATATCTACTTATATAAAATTATTTACTTAGATAAATATTAATTGCATTGATGCATTTTAGTATTTTACAAATATTTTCTTATTAATAAACTACATATTTGATTTATTACCAGCTACGTACAGGCGTTAGTAAATTAATTTAATGAATTCTGTGAAAATTACACCACCTCATAGTCATAAATATTAAATAAATATTATTTTTTAAAACAAACTATAAAAATAATGACTCATGTTTTATTTACAATTGGCCTATGAAAAACCATAGATGATAAAACAGTAATTTGCAACAATAATCACAAATTTAGTGTAAATATATCGATTTCGAAACAACTCTTATCTCTACCACCTGGAGCAATATTTTAGACCGGGAGATACTGACACAAAATTTCGAGTCATTTGTAACAGGATGGCGGTTCT
>CAJQZN010036193.1:0-22760 GCA_907164685.1 Colias eurytheme | reverse complement strand
TGTCAACATTTTTTGCAAATTAAATTCTCTACAACTTTGGTCCAGTACATTTTTACCTACCAACCCCAAATCACAAATGTATATTTTCAATTGACTAATGTAACGATAACTAACACGGAACTACTTTAATAGCCATGGCCATGACTACTTTTCTTTTTACATGGTATTTGTGACCTCTTATTTTTTTCAATGTGTTCTTATTTTCGGGGGTTTACAGGATAAAACGATTTCTGAAAAGTGCAGGTGTCAGACTTTAGGTACTCTGCATAGATTTAAATAGGTTCAGTTGATCGACTGAATAATTTTTAGTATTCGTTTTATTCAGATCGCGGCCTGTTATTAATCTTTAAAAAATAAAGTCTCTTGAAAAAATCCCGAATACCCTCTACAGTCGAAATAACCACTGGACCAATGAAGCAGTCTGGCTGTCTCCAGATGTCTCCCTCCAGTTGTGATCATATATCTCTCCACTAGCTGTGTCGCGTGGTGTCACCCGCGTGGCTCCGCTCCTGTTGGTCTTATATATCATCACGCTATAGCCTTCCTCGATAAATGGGCTATCTAACACTGAAAGAATTTTTCAAATCAGACCAGTAGTTCCCGAGATTAGCGCGTTCCGAAAACAAACAAACTCCTCAGCTTTATAATATTAGTACCTATAGATAAGAACTTTCCTAGTGCTTTAACAAAAATATAAAAAAAAAAAACTAACCAAATTGGTCGAGCCGTTTTCGAGTTTTACGCTTAGCATCACATTTGACGATTCTTTTAATCAAAAGTTAACAGTTAACAGTTAAGTTAAGTTACATTAAGTTATTATCTATATAATCATATAGATAATAACTTAATGTAAACAATAATAACGATTCACATCGATACAAACTTCGTTTTTTGCAAATATATATTATACTGCATACAATTAATTAATTAATTACATATTATACCGTACTTGCTATAAAGTATAATGTATAAATAATATAAAAGAGCATTATAGGATTATTTTATGCCTATCAAACTATTATCAGTTTTATCAATAATTAAAAGAATATCTTAATAAAATATCAGAACTCATTGTATCGTGCAGAATTGCCGGCGGTGCGGGCAGCGAGTCGTACGCGTTCACCTTGATAATTATCAAATCTTCATATACTTACTAGGACAAATTCATATAGTATTAACATATTTACGGAAGCAAACGTGTCTGAACGTACTTTAGAACCGACCTTAAAATCTAAGTGTTTGTTGGTTACAACAATGGATTTGAGTGGTAAGTATTTATTTATACAAATTAAAATATTATCGAAATTTATCACGTTACTTGATTAAATTGCAATTGTTAAATTCTGTTTTTCAATTATATCTAAATATTATTATATTATAGTCGATACTCAATCGTAATCACCAAGGATTGGATTTAATTGGAAAAACCGCGAGAAAATGAGCGCTTGCTTATGATATGATGGAATAATGTGAATATTACCTATAGGTACCTATATTTTTAGTCGATTAAATTATCTATTATGGTCCTTGTGTCCATTACCTACATATTATATCACTAGGTTTAATAATTGTTTATTCGTATGATATAATATGGCCCTAACTAATCGCTACGATTATTATTAATATTTAGTTATATAAATTTTATGCATTACAGCGATTAAAATAAATACTAAATACCAAAATCACACTAAAAATCAAAAGAAGGTTTGTTTGGTGCCTAAGTATGTACTTACATATTTGTTTTAATAATTTTAGGTCATAAAAATTAATGCTAAAATCACAATATGACTACAGATAATAATACATGACCTTATATTTCCCAAATAAATTACGTTCAATTCTTAGTTACTATTCGAACATAAATAATAAATATCTATCACCTTTGTAACTTCACATTGCATGTTTGAAAACACATAAAAAGTTAATATTCTAGTAAGTATAATTACGGTTTCTATGGATAATAATAGGTACTATGAAAAACTAGTAATCATTTCGAATAATTATACGTTGACGGTTGTCCTCACAATCATTGAAAGAGTAGGTATTAATGATGAGAAGTAGGTATATTTTCTTAGAATGGAAAGCTTACTCTAGACTCTAGAGCCTGATGATCCGAAGTCAATCTATATTATTTTAAAAATTGAGTGATTTCTTGAAATTGTTTGTATGAAATAGCTGAGCCACCCATCATTTGACAGATTATTCCATCTTAAAGCTGAAAAATACAAAGTCCGGCCGTCCGAAATTAGTCTGGTAGCTTTAGTAAAAGCTTTCGTAATTTTCTTAATTTGTCTGCGGATCCCCTGGTATTTGCTTGCGGACCCCAGGTTGGGATTCGCTGGCCTAGATAATAAATATAGCAATTATATACAAATGCTATTTTTACAGTCTAGTACAAATATATAGGAACGGAAATGTCGAAAAGTTAAAATGAAAATAACAGGTTTGAAAAATACGGAATCGTTGGGAATAAAAAAATAACGTTGGTGTCAAATTTCATGTTAACTACGAATTTATTAAACACAATGTTAGTCAACCGGTTCTATTTATATTTATTGATACTGTAAACATCCATAAATAAACCTGTGTAAAAGTATGTAGGTATACATTTTTGTTCTTGACCTTTTTAACATTTATAGTTTTTATGACATAAAACTATGTTTGCTTCAACACACGAAGTAAATTATAAAGAACTTAGATCTTTAAAACTACTCAGCTAATTTTGATGCGGTTTTTTGAACTATTTTAAAAAACTGTTTTTTATAACCAAGCTCTACATTTTCTGCATCTGCATCCTCCAGAAACACTCTACATAGGTAGAGTAGTTGAATATATATATATATATATATATATATATAAATGAACTTTTTATTTTTTTATTTATTTTATTATTTATATAGGTATTTATTTATCTACTTGTTTTTTTACTTTTCTTTAAAATCCTGTTTTATGTAAGTAGTTGCTGAGGCCACTATAACTGCTTGCGATATTTAATATGGCAGATTAACTATTTCGCACAGAGTTAAATCAGGTAAGATACAATCTTAATGGTGTTTGTCGAATATTTACAGTCGCGTGAATACATTAATGTAGTTTTGTGACATTTTAAAAACTTAAGCGTAATATCCAAGTAATAGATCTATGTGATACTAGCGGTCCGCCCCGGCTTCGCCCGTGAAATATGTTGACGTTTTCTCTCCATAAGAACCATCCTCGTACTTCATGGAATATTATAAAAAAAGAATTAACGAAATCGGATCAACCGTTCTCGAGTTATGTGCTTACCAACACATTTTGCGATTCATTTTTATAGTATAGATAAGATTTCATATTGGATCAATGTAGAACCAAAATTACTATAAATCTTTGATTATATCCAACAAGGTAATGATCACGGAAAGGTATATCTATAATCTATACCTACTAATATTATAAAGAGGAAAGGTTTGTAATTATGTATACGTATCATGTATGTATGGTTTTCACGCATATTCTACTCGACCGATTTTGATGAAATTAGGCACAGATAATCTTTAGACCCTGAGGAAGAACATAGTATACATTTTATTGCGAAATATGTACCACGGGCGAAGCCGGGGCGGACCGCTAGTCTGATTAATATGATATCCAAGCAAATCCTTAGGGATTATTCATACATAAGACCTACATAGATGGTTATCAGAATGATCCTTCGATATTTTAATTTTGTACATTGCTATGATTGCACCTTGAGAGAAAATGTAGAGCTTGGTTAAAAAAAACACAGGTATAGAACCCAGTATTACTTCTATCGATATAGTTTATATGAAATATGAATAGTATTTAAACAAATAATGAGTGATGTTTTTTATTTATTTTATCAACAATTATTATATGCAACCTTATCAAAAACAGTAAAGTAAACTTCATCAATCATAAATTAGGTACATGATAATATGAAAATCACATTCACCAATCAATTTGGGTACATAAACTTTGAACACGATTTGTTTTCAAATAATTGTGTTTTCCTGTACATAACCATATTATGAAATACATAGTTTTAAAAATTATCGATATTATATTTTGTGTTGTTTCACAAACCTGATATAGGTACCTACAAACTTTAACTTCTTTATTAATGGAGTTCGGCGTTTCATTTGATCAAGGTCTAATTTAAATAATTGTGCTATAAATAATTTCAACACGTACTTAATGGTCATCTTTTTGGCCATTAAAATAAAAATAAAAGCAATGGCTATGGTAATTCTTGTACTTTGCCATGAGTATATAAAAAAATTGGAATAACAAAATAGGTATATATTAAATAATAGATTCAGCAAATGAACCCGTCTTCATAAAAGTTTTCTTAAATAGTTTATCATTGTTCAATATATCGAAATTCTCTATAGTTGTATTTGAAAGGTGCCATGCGACTATCAGTTTACAGGATCCATCGTCTTCTGTGCAGTAATCTAGAGGTAAATTTCCCAAATAGTTTCCATTTGGGTAATATGAATATTCTAGAAGAATTCGTACGCCACAGTTGGATATGTTATCGGCTAAACTTTTTACTAATCCTGTAACAAATATGTGTTATGTTATTTTAGTATTTAATTCCATGGTATTTCCTTTATTCTTTTTTTACTACATTTATAACGAGTGAACGATTTAGAAGATGAAAGACAAGAAAATACAATTTAACTACATAGCGAAAATTCTCAGAAAACATGCAGAATTATATATGGAGCAGAATATTAATATAAACAAATAAAATAAAAGGAAATAATAAGACGCAAACAAAAAATAGTCTGCACATGGTCTGCACGGTGCACCAGAGTAATTATTATGTACCCCTAATCTCACATGATATCCTGCTATAGCTACGGTAAGATGTAGAGTCTATTCCGAAATGATTTGCTACGCCGTAGAGCGTAGAGCACTTTTCACTTTCAAAAGAGAGCTCTCGATTTTGTTTACTTTTGATACAATTTCTGATCATCGAGAATTCCAGTATGATACAATAAATTATGAATAAATTATTTAAGTACCTCTTTTGCATGTCTCATTAACCATTTGTTTCGGTACTGATGCGTAATGTTCCAAGGTGCTATTGAAGTTTGTTTTTAAGCACAGATAGTCGTCTTCTTCATATGACGGTCGTCGCATCGTGGGTATTGTTTCATATTTAATGATAGAGTTGAAGGCACAAGGATCTTTGATGGACCGAATCTGTAATATAATAGATGTCTATGGATGATGCGTTATTTTATATCGTCACAATATATTTTGTATTGCACCAGTATCGATCTATTATTTTATCTAAACAGTTACTGGAATACTATGTATTAGTTTACGTGGTTTTTAATCTTGTGGGTGATTTTCTTCATCCCAGGTTTTTATCCATAAATTAAATCAAACTGATAATCAATACGAATTAAAATACATAAAGAAGTTTACCTCTTGTCCGATGCAGCGTGGAGTTGAGAAAATCTCATTAAAAATGTTTGGTGATGGGGCTGAAATGGGGCTTTGTATCATGCCACTGCAGATTGTCCAAAACCCATCCCGAATGATATAGGATCGGGGCATTTTGTCTAAACTCGTTATTGTAAGGGTTGTTACACCAGATCTACGGAAACAGAACCAAAAAAAGATACTAATACTTTCAATCAAAGTTTATACTGTTTTTGCGTATGGTCTTAAAAATAATTGACCTAGTATAGCCCTATACTATTTGCTCATTATTTTGGTAAATATGCTACTAATAAAAAAATACCTTCTGAAGAATACTGCTATTACTAATATTGTATGACAATTTAGTCTCTCTATGCCTCGTTTACTTTACTATTAAGCAAAGTCATTTACTATAATAACTACGTTATACGTAAGTAATAAGTATAGAGTATATACAATTTTACAAATTACTGCCGTGTCTTTCTAACACTATTTATATAAATTACTAGCTTTCCGCCCGTGTTGCGTGGTTTTAAAGATTTAAGCATACATAGGGACATAGGGACAGAGAAAGCGACTTTGTTTTAAACTATGTAGTGGTGATACAAGAAGGAAAATGCTGACATGATATTTGTGCTTAGAAATTTTTAAACAACGCTCCCATAAACGAAGAAGGTTCTCAATTAGAAGGGGGATTTTTACTGGTTGAACTGATTTGTCTTTAATAATAAATTGTTGTGATATAGTCAAATTAGCATTATCAGCTAAAAATGTGCACTGCAGTATTTGCTTAGCAAAAGATTTAGGTACCTAGGCATAACATGGCATCATCACTACATAGTATAAAACAAAGTCGCATTCTCTGTCCCTATTTCCCTATGTCCCTATGTCCCTTTGTACGCTTAAATATTTGAAACTACGCAATGGATTTTGATGCGGTTTTTTTTAATAGATAGAGTGATTCAAGAGGAAGGTTTATATGTATAATAACATCCATTAAATAGTGGAGAAGTACTGTTATTTTTGAGGTTTCTAATGTGATGTCGTAAATAATTACATTTTATCCGCTTACATTGCAAACGCAGGCTGAACCCTACGAGTTTTATCAAAATAATGTACTAAGTATTGTACACATTGAAAAGGTCTATAGAAAAGTCCGCGATGGCATATGTCTATCTCTTATGGATAACCCACAATAACTTTTTTTTGTCATTTACTTTTTACGACAAATAATGGCTAATTTTCGAAGCGATTTTAACCAATACAGCATTAATCCTTAACCAATTAAATACCTTGAATACATTGTTCATTTAATATAGATCTATATGGCCCTTTACACCGTATGATTTAACTGAATATTTTCGAAGATATTACAGATTTAAAAATTGCGGGGCGTACCGTTTGCGGCGGTACCGGCCGGCCGGGCCGCTATGTTTTTATATACAACGTTAAAAGTTTTTCTGTAGTGTATTTAGTATCAGCATTGCACCCGTGCGAAGCCGGGGCGGGTCGCTAGTAACTTATAAACTAACGAACAACGATCGTCTATCACTCAAATAACTTGATAGAGCTGATTATTCTAGATATGTTTTTCTATTCTAAATGAAGGTATGATTCAGTTATCAGCGTAAATAAATATTTTACTACTTGGTTAGATGTTTGATTTTATACACATACAGGAAAAACATTTTTTGGAGGCATATAATAAAATACTTGTCATGCAGTTATTAAATAAGCATAGAGGATTGTGTCTTAGGGATTGTGTACCTACTCGAGAAAATATTAAATTTTTAAAACGTGCCACAAAATACTTGAGTACACAAAAGTATCAATAAAATTTTCCTTACAAATATATAATCAAATACTAACTTTCCATGGACGATAGCTTCTTTTAGTAATCTTTCTTTGGCTTCAATTTCCTTTATTTGTCTCTTCAACGTATCGGCTAATTCTTTAGCACTCTGTATTGTAGATTCCAGTCTGAACTTCAGAGTATTCATAGAATAGTCAGGTTCTTGGAAAGCGAATTCTTTTCTAGGAGATGCTATCGTTTGCGACTCTTCATAACTTTGTCCCAAAGTTGTCTCCAAAACATCAACTAGCTCTTGTTCTTTAGCTTTCATAGCTTGGTTTTCTTTACTGTTAAATAAATACGGGTTATGATTGCCATAAGTACCTACTACTAAGTTAATATTATTCACCTATGACTATACATTTTGTCTTTTATGCATCACTGTCGCTTTAGTATTCCAGGAATATGAAGAATAATGGTAAAACAATTATTTTAAATAATTAATTTAGAAGTACAAATACGATATTTTTAATAATTTGTAAAAGTATGAATCTGTATGTTAGTTAATAAAGTTATATTTATTATATAATAATAATAAAGAAAGAAAAGTATTTTGTTGTAAAAAGCTCGTATTGCTGCGTAAAATTAAATTAATTTTCAACTGATAATACGTAAACAAGATATTACTACTTACTTTTGATTATAATATTGAATAGGTGTGAGCCATTCTGAAATCTGAAAAACATGCGTGGGTATCAAATATTTTCAAATCGTACAGTCCGTACATGGTCCGTACAGACTTAGGATATTCAAACAGGTGAGATACCTTTTCAATTTTTTATAAGACATGAAAAAACAACCTTTCCGGTGAAGTAAGAAATACACTGATGGCATATTATACAGATTTCTTCCAATAATTTACTTACCCAATCACTATGAGCCTGTTGAAATAACACTATGAAGAGAAACACAATCATATTAAGTAATTATAATTTTTGTACAAAATGAACGTATCAATTCTTTGATTGAAGGTCTTGTAATGGTTATTGTTTGAAATTATGTTTAGAATTCACTTAAAAAGTAACCAATCAGTAAAGCTACCATTGTTCTGCAAGAGAAGAAAATAAGTCTCTTTTTTTCTTCAATGTTGTTTTTTACTTAGCATCCTATTGTTTTCTCAAATGGAAATTCGAGAGAACATAAAAGAAAATGTAATAAATTATATCGATCTTATAATATCCTTCAACAAATTATAATAAGTATACATATTACTAAGTATCGTATTAATAATGTTTTTAATTTCACCATGGACAAATATAATTAAAATGGACATTATATTATAACACTAATAATGAGCAATTGCTGTAAGTTTTTGCGGAAATTATGTACATGAAATGCATTTTAATTTCAATGTTTTAATTGTTGAATGTAACTAACGAATTAAAGGGTATCAATTTAATTGTATGTTAAATATGATTTTAAAATTAATTTAATCATGCATTTTTAAATTAAAGAGTAAAGAAAACGCATCTAGGAAGTCAAGATAGGCATCATTGTTTATAAATTACTTACTGCATATGTTTAATATTATAAAATTATGAATGGAATATCCTTGAACCGGAAGACACAAACATATAAAAACTTTATATATGTATGTATAAAACAAAGTACAGTAACTCATAACTTGTATGCTTTTTGGTACTTAGGTATTTAGTATTTATAACTTACTTTCTTTTTCCTTTCCGCTTTCCGCCCGCGGCTTCGTCCGCTTTATATAAAAATTAAAACCTAATCTCCATATATAAAAATGAATCGCTATTTCCCTTGGTCACGGCATCACGCGTGAACGGGTGGACGGATTTCTATGTTTTTTTTTATAATATTCCTTGAAGTACGAGGATGTTTCTTATGGAGAGAAAACTTAAGGCGAAGCCGAGGGGGACCGCTTGTAATACATATATATACTTACCGCTTATATACTTGAAACTTCCTCTCGAATCACTACCATCTATTACAAAAATCAAAATTTGTTGCGTAGTTTTAAAGATTTAAGCATACATAGGGACAGAGAAAGCGACTTTGTTTTATACTATGTAGTGATATAGCTATTAACTTGTATAAAAGTAGACTATACCTGTGTGGGATTTATATATTTGTAACCTTTCTTCTTTTCAGTGGAGGAGGTCGCGGAGAATCTTTTCAGCGCCAAGGCGTATGAGACTCCGTCGGATTCTGTGAAAGTTAAAGACCTAGTGATGAAGCTGCCCGACTGGTTCGATAAAAAGAAACATGAACAGTGAGTTTTATGCTACTAATATATAAAATCTAGAACCAATAAAATCTAGAACCAAGGCATTAAAGCAAGCAAGGATAATATTATAAAGCTGAAGAGTTTGTTTGAACGCGCTAATCTCAGAAACTACAGGCTCGATTTGAAAAATTCTTTCGGTGTTAGATAGCCCATTTATCGAGGAAGACTATAGGCTATAGGCTACTTATTATATATCATCACGCTAAAACCAATAGGAGCGGAGCAATGCGGGTAAAACCGCGGGGCGCAGCAAAGTCTTTCATTATCTGGAATAATGAGCACATGGAAACTTATTCTTTCTTATAAACGTTCAGTCGTACAATGGTAAAACAAAATGTAAATGTTAACATACAATACCAAACATAATATAGAATACTTTTTGCGTTAGCAAAATATTTCTTTACACGTAGATTATTATTTAGCCGCCTATAATATAATATTATCTATTATTTAACAAATCGATTTATTATTTACTAGCTTCCGCCCGCGACTCCGTCCGCGCGGATGTCGGTCTTCGCGTGGATGGTTTATTTCTCCATTTTGAGTAACTCTGACAATGACATCTTATAAATATCTATTGGACCCAAATACGGCTAGGCCTATAATAATATACGCAACGTGTGTTCGCGGTTCTACAGAACAACGTCTATGGATAAAGCTGAAAAATTAAGATTAATTTCTTTTTACGTATTTTTCCAGGATAAAAAGTATCCTATTTTACGCCCAGGATAATAAGGTATAATTATACCAAGTTTCATCGAAATCGAACCGTTAGTTTTTACGTGATGCCTGAACATACAGACAGACAGACAGACAGACAGACAGACAGACAGACAAAAATTTTTTTAATCACATATTTGGGTTTGGTATCGATCCAGTAACACCCCCTGCTATTTATTTTTTCAATATTTTCAATGTACAGAATTGACCCTTCTACAGATTTATTATATGTATAGATTTGATCTTAAAATGGTATTAAAATAAATAAAAAACTCATGATAGTTCTCAGATCTCTATGATTATAATTACAATTTATTATCCTTCTATCACAAAGTTATCATCAATATTATCATTTTGATAATTGAGTGTTTATTAATTTTAATAAGTAACTACTTACTAATATTAAATGTGTGTTAAATTATCGCACATTACCTTCATTATAAGTAACATCTAGTTACTTCCCCTAAATGTAGTATCATTGCTTATTATTTTCTAAATCGTAAACCTATAATTGTTAAATCAGATGTTCGTTTTGTAAAAGTAAAACGTAATTTACTGTAGGTGTTGTAAATTAGGTTCAACTCAAACTACATTTTATTTGAAAAAAGATAAGATAGTAGATACGATGGCTACATGTAACTGGGGGATAAAAAAATATATATAACTATACAGGAAGATATATTGTCATTCAGAAATTTATGAGTTTACCAAATGCCACAGTATAAAAAACTACAATATATATTATATGTACTTGCGCCATACGTAGTACATAATATATCAATATCTCAATGAAATAAAATGTAATTTATTTTTCAGAGGACGTCAGTTCATCAAAAACTTCTTGTTCGGGCAGTCTATATCCATGATTCTGGGACTTATATCAGTATTCTCGATTCCAACAATTCTGGAAGTATTGGTTGGCTCAACTCGATCCAATTCAGAGGTTACAGCTTACAGACGCTATTGGTCTACATTTTTACACATTATGGCTTGGTTCGATTATGAACTGAAGCCAGGGAGCAAGTGAGTATTCTGCTGTTGATATCGAATCTATATAGGGATATGCTAACGTGTTTATTGCTCAATAATGCCAAGTTAAAACCTTTCAAATACAACAAACAAAATTTACAATTATATTGCAAAAAGTACCTATCTTAATTTTTTAAAACAAACTTAAGTTTGTCTTAAAACAAATTTAAGTTTAACTCCTTATTTGTGGTTCAAGTCTTAAGACTGAAACACAAATAAGGAGACATTTTAGCACTTATTTATTTTTCTAATTAGCACAAATGACAAATGGTAGGAAAAATGCTGATCACAAAAAGTATCTAGTTACTAGTTAAAATATCTTAAAATAACTTGCTCTACCTGAGTACAGAATAACATGGAGAGGGTATTCTAATAATTCATCTCTTAAGATTATATTTAGTTTTTTCAGCATTCAAATTCTCGCGGCCTTTATTGAATTTGATATTCACTTTTAAAAGTATTCAAATGCTCTATATAGAGTTAATAATTTCTATTCTTTAAAAAATTCTCAAATTATAATATTTTATTTTCAGATCATGGAAATCACTTTACACAGTCCGCAGCCGACATGCCCGCGCTGACCGAGTAGCAAAATTAAAGCGCCAGGGAACTGTCTCCCAACGGGATATCTCTTTAACTCTATTCGGGTTTGTTGGTGCCACTGTCCTGAAACCTGAGAAGCTGGGAATAATGCAGCTGAAACCGGGAGATTGGGAGGCATTTAATCATTTCTGGAGCGTCCTTGGGGCAATGATTGGCTTGGAAGATAAGTACGTAAGACTGAATGATGACAATATACTAGTGTAGTTACATTTTGTATGAACAGTCTTAAAACAACTCCAAAATCATGAAATCACGTCATAATTTAACAAAGCCAGTAGCTAGATTGTTTTGTTCTCAATAAACATAATTTATAATTTCACAGGTACAACATTTGCCGGAAAACCTTTGACGAAACGCGTAAGATGTGCGAAATAATTCAGCAGCGTGTATACACACCTTGCATGGAGAATGTACCAGAATATTTCGAGCACTCCTCTAGGGTCATGCTTGATGGCATGAATGCTATGCACCCAGCTATAGATGCAGAATCCCTTATATTCTTGGCTCGATATGTTTCTGATGTTCCCGGCTATGTTTATAATGATCAAGACCTCTTTGCACTCAGAGATAAAATAAAGAAGCATCTTGCTGGAAAGCCATCTAATATAGGTAAATATGATATTTTATATCTTTTAAAGTGAAACTTTTATTACATCGTCTCAAACTTTTTGGTCTGTGTAGCGCGTGTAGCGCATGTCGCGTGACGGTGGGCTGCCGACTGCCGAGTAGGTATAAAGCAGTGTTCGGAACCGTACGATAATTATCGTACAAATACGATAATTTTGTGCCTAAGTTTCACTTTTACCGTGGTTTCATAAAACCACACAACATTTTTTTTTTCATGAAGATCGACCTCAAATCGATAGCAATTTATTTACGTCTGTTACCATATAATCATATCGATATTATACAAAGTTTGTTTTATTATTTTATTTTCAGGTGTCGATTCAGAAGAGTTGATGGGAAAGTGTCCTTTAAAACTGGCGAAAAGACCCCCTCGTCTATTGTACCTGCAGGACTACGAGACCGTTGAAAATTCTCCACCCTACAAACAACTTTCCTTCAAGGCGAAATATAAATTGGCCCTCATGAACGTAGTCGTGAGCTTTTACTCGACTTTCATTGGCAGAGCTATTTTGAACTTCCAATTTAATTTCTATATATTCATGGGCAAATATTTGCCGTATGTTGTAATATGGAGGTATGGACTTTCGCACGGATACTCCGACATGTTCAAAGAAGACCCCACTGACGCAACACCTCCTGTACCTAATAGTGAATATTATAAACCGCGAAAGGAAGAAACATGGTACGAAGCTTTATTAAGTATACTGTGGTGATAGACGATAGTAAACTGTAAAGTAATTGTCTCTATTGACTATTTAATTAAACTTTTTGATTTGACCCTTGTAATAAACATTGTTAAATCAATAGTTGAAAATTAATATTTTATTAAGTGTGCATAAGTTTAAACATAGAAATACCTACACCACATACTATTTTTAAAACGTATGAGAGCGATTGTAACAATACGTAATAACTATACTAATGCGTGCTAAAGATCAAAAGCTAGAGTAACATATTTAAATAAGTTCTATTGCTTTTTCTAAAAGAAATTAATGTTCTGTGAATATTAATCATGTTTTTTCGGAGATTAGGGGGAGCATAGAGACAGTAATGAATTTCGACGATAATAATTATTAGGTAGTAGATATGTACCTATATCGTTATTTTTGTATAAGTTATATTGTGGGTTGTGTAATAAAATAAATCTATTTTGCAGTTTTCCTTATTTTCTACCTTTAAGTCTGTTAAATCTGTGGTTAAATCTCATTGTATTACAATATTGTATTGTGTCAATGTACCTACATTTTCGATCACTTATATACTTATTCTGAACTTATTGTATGTCAACTTTTTTATAGTTGCGACGATAATAAAATAATTATAATTTACTGAAAGTGCTTTTTATTGAAATTGTCGAATCATCCTATAAAAAAACCATTTTGATAATTTTGTGTAGTATTACTTTACTCTATGATTTTGAGTCATTGCATTGTATTGGATTTGCTTTCAACAGTGTAAATTTGTTTGTGGAAAAGATTAATTTAAAAAGTTAATTACAAATAAGAAGCTATTTAAAAATTACACAATATAGGTAGGTAGGAGCCTAGGAGTTAGGACTGGGCTTAATATGTAGATAGTATAAAAAATATCCTGTTAATTTTATTAAAATCAAAAGGTTATTAGGAGTACTCATATTATGTTTTTAACAATATGAAAAGTTTTTGCAACCCTCAAATCTACATTTTTAATCCCTGCTATGTCCCAGCAGGGTAGCTGGGATAGCTCAAAATAGTGGTGGCTTAAAATTATCAATTGATACCTAACTAAGTACTAACAAGGTCAATTGAGAAATTTTGTGAGAAACAGTTGGCGCCTCATCTAAAGGATTTAAATTAAAAATAAAATCGGTCCAGTGCGAGTGGGACTATCGCACGGTCGCACCGAGGGTTCCGTATAAACTATATTTTTTATTATATGTATAGTTATGTTGTAAGTGTAAATTTCCCTCACAATTTTCCCTTTATTTGTGCTATAAGACGTTGCTTCGTACCAAATTCTAAGAATCTGTGTTGACGGGATATAGGTATACCCTGTAGGTTTTGTTTCCCTTGCGAATGTCGAAATTTTCAGTATAAACAGCTGTATCCGTTGATTGCATATGGTTTAAAAAGATAGATTTTTTTCACTGCTTCAAGAGACTGTTACTTGAGAATTAACTTGAATCGTATGATACAGATGAAGTTTTTATATAGGCATATTACTTTGTTTAAAAGTGTATGTTGGTATCGATGATGATATGATGATATGATAATATATTTGGTATGATCTCTAATCCGTTATGAATTTAAAGGAGGATGCATCCAATTTATGCTTCAGTAGGTATATTTGTCAGCGATCCCCTTTCGTTTCTTTACAAAATATTATTATTATCTTTATAATTAATACCTATTTACCTAAGTTTCAGAGTTATTTCCGATAATGAACGAAAGAAATATAATTGATCTTATGAAAAGCATAGGTACGTATATGACTTGTATACGTAGTACTTACATATACGAAATTCCCTTGATGTTTTTATTAATAGAATTAGACAAAGCAAATTAATTAGGAATAATTAATAAATATGAGAATTTAGGCCTTTGAGGGAATCTAGAAGTATAAGAAGAATACCCGACGGCCCTACAGGACGGGCGTGTCGAAAATTGATAAAAGATGGAAATTTAACAAAATCTTATAACTGATGCTAAAGGTAAATTATGGAGAGATATAGTATTGGTAATGTTAAAAGGTAAATTTAAAACACCAAATTATAAAGAAATTGCACAACAGTTGTTAAAAAACTTCATTATTTTATGAGCAATTACGAACATAAAGCTACACTTTCCCCACAGTCTCCTGGATAGATATCCAGTAAATCTGTGAAATTTCTCTGAGAAACAGGAAGAACGCATCGAAAAATAAGTAAAAATTATGGAATAAAGGTATCAGGGTATATGGGATCGTCACATGATGGCAGATTACTGATGGTCCATAACAAAACTATTGTCCCAAAATTAACTAAGAAGAGAAGCTTATAAAATCTATTTCCTTGTACTATTTCATAAGTTTTAATGATTTTTCTCTATTTTTATATCCATTTGAAATTAAAACAAAACAATAAGCAAAACTTTGTAATAAATAAATGATTTTAAACAAATATACCTTCTATTTCATGCTGCGTTTTAGAGTTTAATAAGAAAATTAGGATTAAGAAAAAACTAGAGCCAATCTACCAAAACCATTTATAGTTTTATATGCATTAAATTATTCGAAACGACTTTCACATCCAGGGCAACAAAATCATTGTTGACCAGTGTTATTAGTCTGTGATATGACTTTTATTTTTTGTAAATTGAAAGGTAAACTTCTGCAAGAAAGAATATCTTATGAAAAATCTGCGTACCTACCTAAAGTATAATTATTACAACAACGATAAAATATTATAAGTACATACTTACATAATATACGTATATATCGTTGCGATTGTCGTTGCGATACTGTAATAAAATATGAGGGCTGAGGATTGTCAAACTCATTAAATACAAACGAATATACTAATACAGAGACATAAAGATATACAAACAGCTGTATAAATGTACATATATGTAGAATCAAAAAAGTTCGACGACATATTGTAACAACATCCGGTGGTGGTTAATGGCGTAACCTCAAGACGGCCCATGTCCCAGCAGTAAGAACATAATATATGGACTGATGAAGATGATGTATAATGTGACCTTCATAGGCGGCCTTTCAAATGTTGCAGAGTCATTGTTATGTGCTAATAACAAATTGATCTTATCTTGATTTTATTTATAAACATTTATCTAGTTGGTGCAAAGTTTACAAAACTAATTTATTAGAAAGAATATAATATTCTTAATATATTTTTTAGGTTGAAAAATATGAATGCAGAAATATAATGCAGGTAGTTCTACTTCTTTTTAGTAGGTAACTATAATGAAGGAAAGTTCTATTTTTTTCTGTAATACAATTTGGACTGTCTATTAAAAACCAACTTTTTTGTAATATTAGCGTAGGTCAAACTCACAATCTTTTGGAAAATTAAAAACTACCTACTACCTCTTGAATATGTTTTCTTTAATATACATTTGGTATATATATTTGGTAGGTAGGTAATATAAATACCAATATACAAAAATGTCTCCGCATCATTAAATAAAAACATGCTATTTCAAAATAAATGATCCAATAGGCTGGTTAAATAAATTATTATTATGCCATTATTATGCCTATTATTTACTGCTTTAAAATGAAGAAAAAATCCTGTAAATATTATTTGTTTGAAGCATACCTATTGTCGTAAAATATAATTTTCTATGAATTTCGTTTTTAAACTTTGTACCTAATAGATAAGTGTTGACTTATATGATTATAATATGAATTAAGATAAGGAAAATTGATGACGTAATTCGCCTGCATTTTTAACCGACTTCAAAAAAAAGGAGGATACTTGAAACCGTCACATTTACATTGTATAGTATCAAATCTTGTTGTCTAAACCCTTAGCTATTGGTATGTATATTAAGTATTATTATTTATTACATTGCTATATTTTTGGTTAAACCGATTACTCCGAGGTTTCTGAACCGATTTACGTGATTTATTTTTTTTGTCTTTTTGAAATTGAAAGTATGTTTAACGACCTTTAAATTAACAACAGATAGAATTCCTAAACACAACAGATCTCATTAGCACGTAACGTTAAAAAAAATGTTGTCAAAATCAAATTTTTAATCATTTGTATTAGCTTGCTTTTTTTTATGCCCTGATAAACTAAAAACCAAATCTATTGATTTATTCTGAAATTTAAATAAATTGCCTTTCCAATGATACCTTAGAGCTAGCGCGCAAGAGCAACTATATTGTCTCCGCAACTATTTTGTCTCTCCCATCAACTCTGGGCTAGTAAGAAAGTGCGCGCACGTAGCGACGCAACTCCCCATAAGTTGATGGGAGAGACAAAATAGTCGCGTAGACAAAAGTTGCTCTTGCGCGCTAGCCCTTATAGTCATATGTCTACCATTGATTAATAGGGTTAAAATGGCTTTGAAGGAAATTCTTATAGAGGTGCGATTTTTGTGACGCCGAGTGTATATCGACAGATAATTTAAGACTTACCTTTTTTATCATAATTAGCAAATAGCACCTTAAGCTGTTTACCAAATAAACATATCCTAATTGCGTCAACAACACGTCTGGGTATTATATCATATGATTTAAATAATGATAACATTTCAATTAGTAGGTAATCGATAAAACCTGACTGTTGTAGTGATTTATTATAATTCGCCCTTCGTATTCAGTACAAAAAGATTAACACATGTATTTGAATTATATAGGTACTAGTTAGGTAGGTACAACGTACAATAATTTGGCACAAAAAAATTACTCAAACGAGTATAAAAATAATTTTACAAGGAATAATATTATAATTACAAGTTATTTTAACAAACCTTAGTTTAGGCTTTAAAATAGTACAAAAAATTAAAACATTCACGGTATAAACAGCACGATTATATTACAAATTACAATACATAATGTACATATAGGTAGGTCAATACTAATTTCATTCGGGCAGTCGATTTTGCATAAGTTGCAGTTTCTCTGAATTGCAGAAGTATGCAAATAAATGCCGTTGGATGAAGGATCAATGCCCATATTATATCTGTTGTAAGAGGCTGTAAGATTCCCGCCTCGTGAGTCGTGAGTCGTCATATGAGTACAAGATCGAGTTCCCTCCACTTGTAGTTGATCAAAATGAGGTCGACCGCTATGTGAATTTCGTACGCCTTCCCCAGCCATCGTACTATACGACGATGTAACATTGGTTAGTGTCCCCTTAATAAAATACACTCGTAGTAAACCCCTTTTATTTTTGAAGATCTCATATTGCTTGCTAATATAAATAGTACAATGTAATGTATGTACCTATTACGTGCCTCATAATTACGTGAGATATTTTTACCTAAGAGCATTGTTGGGTTAATGCTCTGTTTACAGTCCTTTAAAAATCTATTTATAGTACTAGTAAGTTCAAGAAATTTATTTTAATTACTTATATTCTTTATCTCTTTGGAGAATGGGCAAATTGGGCCTGAAACTTGGGCTAGGACCAATACACACGAAATATTGTTGTTGTGATAGATCATTACACATACCTTACGAAATAAATAAAATAAAAAAATAAATCAACCGGGTTCTTGTACAGTCAAGGCAAAAAGTTTTATTTATTTGGCTATTATTTTTCGCACAATAACGGTGTTTTTAATTCGAGTGAAGTAAATATGAATCAAAATGTCACTGGAGTGTTTAAGTTTAACCACAAAAAACGTCTAACTACGTTGAATTATAATAAAGTGAATAAACACGGTTTATGTACCTGTTACAAAACATAATATTAGTGTATTTCGTTTATTAGAAGGCTTATGATTAGTACGTATTTGTAAGTGAAAGTGAATTGGAGTAACATAAAGATATTGTCATTGTCTTATAACAGTTATTTATTGCAAAAAATATTATACACAAAGAAATAAAACTTGATGTGACTGTACAAAAACCCGGTTGATTATTTTTTTATATATATTTTTCCCGTTATGTATGTGTTATGATCTATTATAAAAACAATATCTCATGTGTATTGGTCCAACTCAAGGGTTCAGGCCCAACTTCCATAGTAAAATGCCCATTCTCCTTTATTTTAGATATGAAAAACATACGCAGTAGGTAGGTATATGTCCCTAAAAATAAAAATATAAACTTCTATAAGATTCATCAGACTCCAAGACCTTGCCTGAATGACGTCAAAAATGACGAAGATAGGTATGTATAATAAAAATAAAAATGTGAAATAAAATGGATAAATTTTTATGTAAGTACATAGTATTATCACAGTATTACTTGTATACGTAGTATATTATTATTAGTCTGTGGTATTACAATAAGATATTGTAATACTGTGGTATTATTTTATATTAACAACTAGCGGTCCGCCCCGGCTTCGCCCGTGGTACATATGAAAAATAGATGTTGGCCGATTCTCAGACTTACCCGATATGCACAGAAAATTTCATGAGAATCGGTCCACCCGTTTCGGAGGAGTATGCAGACTAACATTGTGACACGAGAATTTTATATATAAGAATATACCTAACTGTTATATTTAAATCTTAACATATCAACGTGAACGTAACAAGGTACCTAGGTATCTTGATAGTTGATAATAAAAAAATAAAGGGCTCTATTTATATGTAATACATATTAAAAAAACTACTTATAGGTATATAATGTTTGTTCTCAATAGATAATACGAAAGGTCACAGAGAAGATAGATAAATTAATCACATAAATATTATATTGATTAAATTAAAGACCACCATATACATAGGTGCCTACCAGTTTTAATGTTTATAAAATATAGTTTTCATTTTAACAAGTACATACTTACAATATTGACTGACCGGTTGGCTTGGTTGGTAGTGGCCCTGCCTTCCAAGCCAGAGGTCGTGGGTTCGATTCCCACCCGGGGCAAATATTTGTGTGATGAACATAGATGTTTGCTCTGTGTCTGGGTGTTAATTATCTATATAAGTATTTATTTAAAAATTATATATGTATGTTTATCAGCCATCTGGTTTCCATAACACAAGCGAAAGCTTAGTATGGGATCAGTTCGTGCCGTGTGTGAAAATTGTCCTGAAATATTTATATTTATTTATTTATATTTTCGTCTATATTTTTTTATCAATAAAGTCTAAAGTCTTCCTCTAGTTCAATCTCGAATATTTGAATACTGGAGGAACTTAGACCGATGCATATACATTACATTTATAGTCCTTATCTAGCTATCACGTTGTATCCGCAATCCGCAATGTAATATTCGCACTGCGACTGTGCGATGTGAAAACGCGCCAAGCGATGTCAGTAAGAGCGGTCATTGAGCCCACCGACAGCTGTTGAGAGTTGAGAACTTTTGGTTTATGGTTGACGGTTGACCACCGCGCGCGATGGTCGTGTGTACCCGTATTGCATAATAGTATCGGAGGTTTTGTATCTCGTTTACCTGCCTTGTATGTGACCTTGATACGATATACAGTGTTAAATTATTAAAGTTATAAACAACAATGGATGAAAGCGGTGAGTTGTGTTGTGCGTTGTTTGTACTATAAACGGGCACCGATTATTCTATTTCCTTTGCAATATTCATAGTTTGTGTGCTGCCAAACGGTTCTATAGAAAGTGTATAGCGAGACTTTCACAGATTTATTTTTATTGTATGATGAGGACGACATACAATTTACAAATATGTGTAACTGATATTGTTTATTTTAGATTAGGGATGTAACGATACATGATTTTGCCGATACGATACCGATACCGATATTTGTAGTAATGTATCGGCGATACCGATACCGATACCGATATCGATGGCTTGGTAGAAAAATAAATAGTGAATTATGCATAAAAAGTTACCAACATTTAACAGAGACAACTGTTAATCGTATTCTTTTAAATAAAAATGCCAAATCAAAAAACAACAAAACCATTTATTTTAGTATTATTATTTTACGAAGTCAGTTAAACTTTAAGTAATACACATACAATCAGTACTTAATAAAAGTTTACTATTGGTAGAGTTTTTTCAGAAAACAAAGTGCGCACGCGCGGGCGGCCTCCCGCATCGTTCATTGGGCGCGGATTTTTGAATTATTTGATATCAAAAAAAAATTAGTTGTTTGTAATGTAGGTTTACGATCGAGATGTTTACGTGATAACATAATGCAGTGGCAGCGCTCGAGATGAAACGGGAGATCGGTCCGTCTCTCTCTCGTTATACCTGCGATCGCGCTCGTGAGGTTTTTATGTGACACAAGTTTATGAACATGTCACCCGACTAAAACGATTTTAAAAACTTTATCACGTTAAAAATTAAAAAAATTCAAAATTATTTATTTCTTTCCTTTACATAAACAAATTTGTGATTGGAACACTCCTAGTAAGCAAATAAAATGCTTGTGTCAGGAGGTTCCGCTCTTCCTTAACACTATTACAGAAACAGAAATAAAACAATATGAATGAATACAATGCAAAAACCTAAAAGAAAAGAAAGAATTTAATAAAAAAATATCGGTATCGGTTGATTTATTATCGGCGATACCGATATATCGGCTTGCCGATATATCGGCCGATATATCGGTATCGGTATCGGTATCGTTACATCCCTAATTTAAAGGTACCAAAATCGTCGCCTTACCCCATGACGTGACGGTATCGCTATGACGAGACCTTGAAATTTTACTCTCAACGCGCCTTAAGAAGTTTCACTTCAAAATTATAACAAAAGTCAACTTGAACGGAGCCGGGGCGAGCAGTTAGGTTTTCATAAATTGCGGAGAGGATGATGTTAAAATAATATTTATCTGAGAACCTCTACTTTGATGTCAATTTAAAAGGCATTCAATTAGATACACATTAGCAAAAAAAAGTCATGAGTCATCATTTGAGGTAAGGTATTGAGGTACCTACTCTGATAAATTATGTAGTGGTATGTAATGAATTACTACGTACCATAAACATGGCTCTTGAATAACAATTACTATATAATATAGGATACCTGACTCCTGAGTATTTGCAATAATAAACAAAATACACAATTCATACCTTATTGTGTGAAAATAAAAAATTACATAACCTTATGTTTATATAAATAAAAATAATAAAATAAAAATTAAATGTATCAACTAGGTACTTACTACCTTTGTACCTAATTTTAATCATATCCTCTATAACGTTATCTAGTATCTACTAATCAAATTATCATATTATATGGATTTTTATTTGATAACACGTCCTACAAACGTTTTTGGCACAAATGAGGTACCTAGGTACCCAGTTCCGACCTATCTATGCTATGTGATCCCGGCTTCGCCCCGGCTGACCCAGGATAAAAACGAAATAAAATGAAGCATATTACTTTCTAATAATGTAGCTTTCCATTTGTGAAAAAATCATTAAAATCGGACCTGTAGGTACTTTTGGAGCCTATAATTATAAGAAACAAACAAAAAAAAAATTTTCTCTTTATAATATTATTAAGTGTAGATAAACATTCCGTAGTTAGCAGAATATAAGAAAATTCGTAATGCATATTAAAAATAACAGCAGCTCTTTTACTACATATATATGTCGTGGTCATATATCGTAGATTTGATCATTTCATGATATGAGTGGCCATTTCACGAA
>CAJQZN010036192.1:13066-35944 GCA_907164685.1 Colias eurytheme | reverse complement strand
TTGGGGTTAGAAGTGTAAATTGTACCTTATGTCCTTGAGATAGAATTCAATTTTCACTTACTTATGTGGTAGCTCTATAGTGGAAAAGCTGTGGCGATGCTATAGGTGGTTTATGGTTAAATTGTGCCTTATGTCCTTAAGATAGAGTTCAATTTTCGATGAGTGGTGAATTTCTATGGTGGACAAGCGGTGGCTCTGCCTAAAGCGGATTCGAGTTAGAAGGACTGTAAGTTGCAAATTGTGCCCTAATTATTTAGTGTAGAGTTCAATTTTCATCTATTTGTGAATTACGAAGTTCTCTGGTCGACTAGCGGTAGCGATTCAAATAGCGTTTTGTTGATGGTTAGACGGGTATCTATAAATTGTGCGTTACCTTTGAGTAAGGTACAATAATTTTCGGTGGCAAAATTGTAACACCTACCTGTGTATAAGTCTATTGTGTACAGGCGGTGGCGAAGCTAAGACCGGTTTGTGCTTATTAGTAGTAAATTGTGCGTTATGTCCATCTACTAGAGTTCAATTTCCAAGGAGAGAGGTAAAAACATTGAAATGGTGTCCGAAAAATTGTGAGATATAAAAAGAGGATAATTATATCCTTCCAGTGAATTCGCCATAAAAAGTCCATTGAAAAGGTACGAATACTTTTTAATTCATGATATAAAAATGCTGTATTCCCACTTCTGGTACATTAAATTTGCTTTTTACAGATATGTACTATGTTATTCATAATAATTAATGTTGTTAGTTTAAATTATTCCTAGCTTCTTTCTTTTTCGTGAACACAGCCTTAGTCTAAGAAATTGAGTGTTGTTTACATTTTGTGCTTCATTTAATGCAGTTTCACAAAGTTCCAAGGACTGCTTTCACAGGTTAATGTTAAAAGATCTTAGGAAGTTTTCTTCTAGTTAAGTAAATAGAATCAGAATATAAGGTCCATTTAATACATTTTTAACATGAATTTGTACCTTATCTACTAAGGTCGAATGAAATCTAAATGCAAACAACATTTTTGATACAGAGTATCATGAAAAACTATTTTTCGTACACCCTTTGGAAAATATATCTCTATATTCGAGACAAGTGCACTTATATTCTTTCGCACTGGATTTGAAGAACTCTAGGGTGAAGTTTTCTTGGAAGAACTTTAGGATTTTATCTAACCACAGATAATACTAACTAAAATATAATGTAATGATAAAATATCTGTAAAATTGTCTCTTTAATGAAATAAAAATAAGTGGTTTTTTATCTTTCGAAAATCATTTTAAATCTTATTATAAAATCTATAAAAATTAATCGCAAAATGTGTTGGTACTCGAGAACGGCTGAACCGATTTCGTTAATTTTTGTATAACATTCCTTGAAGTACAAGGATGATTCTTATGGAGAGCAAACGTAAACATGTACCACGGGCGAAGCCGGGTTGGACCGCTAGTTATTAATAAAATCTGAAATTAAGGCCTCATGAAAAAGCAAGTCCAACATTATCCGAAGGAATGAAAGTCAAAGCAACCTTTGCCTATTGGAATGAATACTAGCTTTACAACTCAGATAACTTCAATAAGATCTTTGGTAAGACTTTGGTCTTAGTCTGTCTAAGCACAAAGGACATAACTTCATGTCCATAGTAAATAGGCGATCTGAAAATGAACGTACATTTTGTCCTTACCTTATTTTACTTAAATAGATACTACTAGGTTTCCGCCCGCGGCTTCGCCCGCGTAGTCAAAGAAAAACCCGCATAGTTCCCGTTCCCGTGGGATTTCCGGGATTACATCATTTTCCCGGGATAAAAAGTAGCCTACGTCCTTTCTCGGGTATCAAAATATCTCCATACCAAATTTCATGAAAATTGGTTCAGTAGTTTAGGCGTGATTGAGTAACAGACAGACAGACAGAGTTACTTTCGCATTTATAATATTAGTATGGATTACGACATCGACATCGACATCTTTTCTCTCTACATAATATACCTAGCGTGTTTTTAGTTTTTCCAACAATTTTTATTTAAATAAATAAGAAATTGAAATACGTTCTAGTTACTATAACAACTTCAATCAAAGAAAGATCACTATCGACGAAGGAAGATTATCCATTGCAAAGTAACTGAATAAGATCAGTGATAACAGCGTAAAACGATAACAAAAATTTATTGCATAATTTCATATCAAATATAAATGGGGTCTATTCAATTCAAAATATTTCTTTTCTTAAGCTATTGCTTATGAAAAGAAATATTTTGAAATAAAAAAAAATCAGCTTTTCAATGTTCCTATTTAATGCGGCAAAATCTTTACTAAAAATAATAATATCAGTATTGCCTATTTCGCGAACATCCTAAACTATAAATGTTCGTGATAAAATTCAATTGAGAGAGATAATGTTTTTGTAGTACCTACTATAATACTTTTACGTGTTTCTACTATGTACTACATACTAGAGAGGACATTGCTACTACACTATTAACACGTTCGCGGACAGTAACGACCACTGGCGTCTAGACAGCTAAAAGTGATACGACAGTACGTCTGTCGACGTATCAGTTTTTACTTGTATAAAATCAGTACGCCAAACGACGAGCGATTTTTCATACTATCATAAAGAACGGCATGTTGTACTGTCATCACAGGTATAATTACGACTTTTTTACTGTCACTGCATTATTTACAAAAATTCGTCAAAGGAAGGTACTTCCACGCATACATTCATATTTTTTTACCCCTCTCCCCGCGCACACTACGCCCGTGGGCGTCATGTTTGCATACGGTTAGTCGAGTACTGCGCCGCTGCGGTGATCCCGCGTGCCGCGTGTGAATTGTTGTTTAGAAAGTGAGTATTTTGTTTCCAACGTAATTTAATTGTTTTACTCATACTGGATGTACTAATTCAAGTCTAGTTGCTTATGTAAACAACATATTTATGTTGCTATTGTTTGTTGTGAACACGATTTTGTTGAACTAAATTTGTAACGAATATTTTTGCAAATGGCGTCTCGAGACTCGTTCGAAAAAGAACAAAAACGTCTTCAAGACCTGTTTGATGCATCGTCTACCCCTGAATCGAGTCCATACCCATTTGCTGATGATGGTGACTATGAATCTGACGCTGAGTACTTACGACGTTTACGCCTATATCCGTTCTGTCATATCATATGGTTTTTTAACCATGTGTTGTAACACTACGCCCCTGGGCAATGTATGAAAAAAAGTAGTGTCTCAGTAGCTGCAACCTGTAAACCAGTACTGTCCGCGAACGTGTTAATTTTGTAACACGAGTTAGAGTCAATCGTCTCAAACTATTTTTTTTTGTTACATTGATTGGTTTTAATTATCTGTCTTCTCTATACGTAGTAATAATACCTCAATGGTTCCTACAAACATTTTCATAAGTAAATAATTATGTAGCAAAATTAGAAAGCCAAAATGAAGAGCAAATTTTAACCTCGATATTATTATCAGTACATATAAATTTTGACTCGAATTTAATTATCAAGCCAAACTATGAAAATACTGACTTGTCAAAATAGATTGGAACCGCAAATATTATTTTCATTCTGTTTTGTAACTGAATAATAATATTGTTTTTTTATTAAAAAATTACTAGCTTTTCACCTCTGGCTTCACCCGCTTCGTCTCAAATCTTATAAATTATATCCTTAAAAATTCTCGAGAATTACTCTATGTATCAAAAAATAATCCACTTAAAAAACCGTTCAAAGATCTTCAAGTTTTAACCAAACAGACAGTAGCGACTTTGTCTTATACCTACGTGGTAATAATCTGTCAGATAAAAAAATTAATAATGAAAATTTAAAAGAACAAAGCAATCAAACAAAAAGTACCTACTGAATAGACTATCAATGAGTTTATCAGCAAGTTGTGAAACAGGTCCTTAAGATTATAAACCTCTTACGTTCGTAATCTGCTATTTTCACCGTGTATATAAAAACATAACTCAAATTTAAGCCCTTTACCTGTTTTAATTAACGCTATATCAAAAAGAGTTAGAGGAAATAAAAGTATAATTAATTAAAGCAGCCCTTTGAGCACAGAAAATTTTCATTAATATCTAAAGTTTTCGTTTGAGGAAGCTTAAAATTCAATTAGAAGTTGATTCAAAGTTCTATAGGTATCTAAAACCTCTACTTTTTTGTTGGAAACCTTAAGATTTGATAATTTAACCTTTCAAATAACATATTTAGATAATTTTATTACGTTGTAGCTACGTATTTAAATATATTATGTTTTATCATTAACTGGCTGTGCCCCGCGCTTTTACCTGCATTGCTCCGCTCCTATTAGTCTTAGCGTTATATAATAAATAATAATATAGCCTATTTCGTAAAATTTACTATCTCACAGTGAAGTAATTTTTCAAACCGGACCCATGGTTTCTGAGCTTAGCGCATTCAAGCAAACAAACAATCTCTTCAGTTTTATAATATTATTTAATGCCATAATTAATATTATACTTACGCCTTATAAGATCATAACAAAACACTTCATTGTTTTTATTATTTCACGACATACAGAAAATAGTATTGTAATGAGTCATAAAATATCTCTTAGACTAATAACTAAGCTAAGTACTATATTTCTCATAAAATGATGACGATTCAGTTGGGACATTATATTTATTTTATTAGTCTGTACATGTATCAGTGAATTAAGAAACTTGGAATAATAAACTTAATTATTTCTTTGTCAATACTTTTCACGTAAGCTTTTGAAACGTTTTTTTTTTAACAATGTTATTATTTAACGTTTGAAACCCATGTAGCCTTAATTTTAAATGCAATTAACATTTCCCAAACATATATTTTCTGACATAAACATTATTATATAATATTTTATGTTTTTCTTCTCTCAAGGTTGCGAAATGCTTGTTTTAGGAGAATTTCCTAGTTTTCCATTACGTTTGATGCGTAAAGTTGAGATGGTTGAAGTTTCAAGGATGTCTATGGACGATCTTATGGAAATTGTATTCTACATACTAAAGAAAGTGTCTATAAGATAAGACCATATGAATATATTAGAAATTATGGAATATTGTATGGTAAAACCCAAAAGATAATAAACAGTAAACAACATCAAATGATTGGTTTAGGTACCTACGTATTCGTTAATTATTATATTATCGCTGCATTTACATAAAACGAACTAATGCTTGTTCATTTCTTTTCTATTCTAGCCCCACTAGGTAATAGATATGTCAATATTATTTTAGTGTAAACAGGCGCAGAGCATTCTATCGATGTTCTTAGTGCGTTCGAAAAGATTCTATGCAATGTTCTAATACTGAACAATACTGAATACGAGTTTTCATTTACACAAAAAGATCACGAAAGAATGTTCCTGCTCTAGCTCAAGCTCTATGTTCGTTTGATGTTATTAAAAGAAGTGTGACAAATAAGTAATTAAAGATGTTTAAAAACCTTTCAATCAGAAGATTAATAAACTATTTTGAAACTTAACTATCTTATACAACAGCTTAATAAAACTTCAAAAGTATTTAAATTTTTCACACATGCCCTATTTCTTTCTAACGAAAACGTACTAAACATTTCCCTAAAAAAGCATTATTAACAAGAAAAATACTATGAATCACAAAAATTGCATACACTTTACTTAATAATAGTCTAGCCGTTCCATCACTGTCAGCACATTGTATAACATGATAATATTAGGAACAACTTTAATACAATGGAAAATCCTTTCTCTAGAATTAAATCCTACCATCATATTATAAACGCGAAGTATACTTTACTCTTTCACGCAAATACTACTGAACCGATTACAATGAAATTTGTGATAAGACATGGGCTTTTTATCCCGGAAATCATTTTCGTTATGATGTTGAACAAAATATACTGAGTTTTAAAAGTTCAATTTTATAAAACTTATCTTTAACTAAAACATATCTGCCAACAAACTGTTTTACAGTTTGGCAGAGTACTATGTTATTATGTATACGTGTCTTTTGTTCTGAAATGGAAAATTAAATAAAATAAATAATAAATAATGGTATTATAGGAATAATGATATAACTGGATCATCCCGAATTTGAACGCGCTAATCTCAGGAACTACTGGTCCGATTTGAAAAATTATTTCAGTGTTAAATAGCCCATTTATCGAGAAAGGCTATAATAGGCTTATATATTATCATCAAGCTAAGAAAAACAGGAGCAGATGCCACGCGGGTGAAGCCGCGGAGCGCAGCTAGTTAAATATAATACCTATGTAAAATGAAAATGAAGTAAATGAATTGAACAGCAGTTAGTTATTATGAAGTGATGTAAGTAATAAATGTTACAAGTTACAACATTGAATGGTTAATATTAAAATACTTCAGATGTTGAATATAAACTGAAATTAAAAATGTTCTCGCAGATCAAAAAATGATGGCATAATCACTTAAACCTTCAATTTATTCACATCCATTTTTAATTAGTTACTTTTTAATACACAGCGAAAAATCTGGGCTTTCGACTCATTCACCTACAGAACAGTTGACCTCGATAAAGGCATATAAAGGTGAATGAAGATTCAAAACTGCCGAGTAAGTGGAAAAAAATAAAGTTTCATATAGAAAGAGAAAATGCAGATAACCACCTGATATTTATTTACGTTCAAATCCGTATGAATAAACAGAATAATGCAATGAAAATTCACGGGTTTAATGCTCTAATGAATACTTGAGTTCTTTTTGCTGTTCGTAACATTTGCTATCATAAATTATTGTAAGTAGGACGCAAACTGTTTGTCAACAGTCTGCATTCTTTTAATAATATTAGATATTTGCACGCTCAACTACGAGCAGAATGTCTAATAACCTATAAAATTTGTACCTCAGCTATGTAACTACATTCAGTAAATAAAGACAATTTGAATTTTGAATTTGAAAAGAGTAAAGCCGGCTACTCATGTACCTGACGCAGGGGCAATATTGGAGCAATTTCAGCAGTTCTCTAAATTGCCCCTACTTGTCTACACACATCACAATTAAGGAGCCAATTAAGGGTGCAATTCAGCAGGTAGATGAGTCTGTAGCCGGTTTTATGTATTTTAATTTTTTTTAATGATAATATCTTATTATTTGCCTCTTTTCTGTTTTTGAAGACGATTTTCTATTTATTTTATGAACTACTTTTCTTTGACATTAAAACGTTTTTATAGAGTCATAAAATGTTTGAAACGTTACCTGAGTTGGCTTTGGAGGGATTATCTTCAAAAGTTCTACGTTTTATCTATTTTTAAATATTTATTAATATTTTAAGAGCTTGCGTTTGATCATATTATTACTATATCAAAACTAGATATCTCAAGAGTCTATACAACCACGCATAGGGCTTTACTTGGCCTAGTATTATATTTTTATAACTAGCTTACCGCCCGCGGCTTCGCCTGCTTTGACTTAAACCTAATAAATAATTATATACTAAAACTTTCCTCTTGAATCACTCTATCTATATAAAAAAAAAACTGCATCAAAATCCGTTACGTAGTTTGAAAGATTTAAGCATACAAAGGGACAGGGACAGAGAAAGTGAATTTGTTTTATACTATGTAGTGATGTATACAAACATGGATACACTTGCCTTCTGTAGGTATATAGACATGGTATAGAGACATGTCATATTCTAAATTAAGATTTTATTTACAAAACATAAATATATACCTTTATTAACTGGTTTAAAGTATAGCTAGCTGTCTTTAAGGTATTTTGCCTAAAAGATCGAATGAATTGTAATCTAGTTATATTATATTTTGATTTAAATTTGATCATACGTTCGAACAAAAACAATGACTTAATAATGAAACCAACTGAATCTGGCTTACAGGTCAATAGAAGAAAACAAGCTTCCGCGAAGTCGTTTACGTATAATAAAAAAAAGAAAATCCGACAAATTGGACTCTAAAGCTCACTGCTAGAGTTGATTTTCGTTTGTATTGTTAATACTACATCGTATATATAGAAGCGGGCGGTAGCTTTAAAAATGTCAATTCTTTGTATCGTAAACAACGCGTAAATGTGTAAAAACGTCGACAGTTTTACGCAAAACGGAGATTGAAAGGTAAATATTCTGTGGCTGATTGAAATTTTAGATTTATTTATAGTTGGTTTCGTGGTTGTAAAACTCGGATAGTAGCCCACTTTTTTATATACAAATCGTAGACTTCATTGAAAGTTAGAAATAATCTTAGTGCGTTAGGTTAGGTTAGGTTAGTTACCTTGATTTATTAGTCCATGGTAATACATGGTAATACCTAATGTTGTATCGCTTACGATCTATAAACTGAAAATAATGTACGAAAATATTAAAAAATTAAAGAATGTATTTTCTTATTAAAATTTACCTAGTTAAATAAGTAGTAGGTAGGTAGGTATATTGTTTCTGCGAATTACTATTATTGGTAATGTTAATTTATGGCAAATTAAACAGCAGCTTTTTACATAAAAAAATCTTATCTGTTTGCTCTACAATTTCAAAAGATCAACGTAATAATGTAAATGAATTTTAAATTGATTATGACGTTATAACTACTCATAAATATGCCTTGTTCCAGGCCGTGGATCCGAGCATGAATTTCACCCTAAATGCATCAGCGAAATGGCTAATCGAGGCTTCCCTCGGCGTTGAAAACCCCAACACGCTCTTGGACAAATTCTCACAGAACAGGAAGGTCGATGACCCGACTCGATCCCTGCTCCTCACGTTTTATGGCATCCTGGTAGTCATCGGCGCTGTTGGGAATGCCCTGGTTGTGCTATCTGTAAGTAATTTGACAAATTTATGTATTTTGTTCAGTAGCTTATTGTTTTATATTTTTATTTCTATTGTTAGATGGTAAAAAATAAGCTGAAGCCCCAAGTTCCAATTTGGTCTTAGAAAATTCTCATAGAAAGCCGATTTATATCAACTAGGTCCTTACTGCTCACAGTTTATGGTATCCTGGTAGTCATGGGCGCTTTTGGGAATGCCCTCGTTGTTGCTATCTGTAAGTAATTTGACATAATATTAGTGTTATTTTCAATAGTTATCTTTTTTTTTTTAATAATCGCTCTGATGAGCTTCCCGGCGTTGTTCCAAACTAAAGTCGGCACCAAATGATAATTTATTATAAAATATCCATTATTCATCAATTTCAAATTATATTCCGGCTTTACAAACGTATACCGGAATTTATTAGACCCCTGAGAATACAGCTGTGAAAACCGCATTCAATTTTGGAAGGTAGTGTTAGTACACAATAGTATGCATTGAAAGATTATACATTCTAAAATATTTACTACCTTTTAATATAAATAGTAAGAATATTATAGCGGTAATGGATAATAATATATAATTATTAGCCTTTAAAAGCCTTAATGTTATTCCAGCCCAAAATCTATCAGCATACCTAATTTCTACTAAACCCATTAATAGAAGACCACCCATAGAAGTTTTGCCGTAAACGATAAACAATCTTCTAATCCATCCAAACGACGGAATCACATTATTATACGGAATCACATGAATTAATTATATAAAAAACTAGCGGTCCGCCCCGGCTTCGCCCGTGGTACATATTTACGTTTTCTCTACATAAAAACCATCCTCGTACTTCAAGGAATATAATAAAAAAAGAATTAACGAAATCGGTTCAGCCGTTCTCGAGTTATGAGCTTACCAACACATTTTGCGATTCATTTTTATATATAAGAAGAAGAAGAAGAATAAGATTATACGTGACATCAAACACACAGATGATGACAGATGGAAGCAATGTCTACAGATCTTTTTACTTTAGTACTTAATTACTATAACAATATTATGTTATTACAGGACACGAATTTACATATAGTATACACAATCTACATACCTAGCTACTAATAAATAATATTTTAAAGTCGAAAGTGGGCTTATTAATTCTGTTTTTCTTCTACGTCACAACATAGTTTTTTTGTGGTACGATTTTTTTTTGGAGACCCGTTGAAACATCTTAGTCTCATCGGAAATTCAGTTTTTCCGGAGTTTTAATTTAATTCACATTTCAATTAAGTTTTATATAAAAATAGGAGCCTATAGATGTTTTCTTAACAGAAATCCTTTCAGGTTGGAAACTAATCGTGGAAAGCGTAGGCGAGAGTTCTCATTTCATTGCATTTTCGATGTATAACTGTTAAGAGAAGCAAACTTTGAAGCAAATTATACGCCCTCATCGTGGGTGTATTACGATTTCTTTAAACTGCAATTAAATGTAAAGATTTCGTAATTTGAAGGATTAAAAATATTTTTTTCAAAACTTATGGATTAATTGTAAAAAATTGTTATTTCTAAACATTTAAAACTCGTGTAAAATCAAACAAGAAAATGTAATTTCAAAATTATAACAATATTTTTTTACTATTAATATTTTCATTAATCGTTTCTTTAAAACAGCTTTGTAGAGAAGTCTTTTAACTACATATAACAATCATAATCTTAATGTTAATTCAAGCGAAATTATTTTTCGTTTAATTTATTCTGACTTGTATTTACATTATGTTTTTAATGTAAAATTTTATACTATATAGGTTACATAATAATAGTAAATAACATACAATTTTTTATATATATATTAAAAATATATTCAAGAACATCAGTTTATCACTGTTCATTGATCTACAGAGTTGATAAGAGTCAATAACATGGCTTAATAGATGTTTCAGCTTGATCTGATAAGACAGACTTAGATATTATTTTATCAGTCAATTGTATTAGATTCTAAGACAAACAAACAAGAAGTTTGAATATTTTAGTTTAAAGATGCAAAAACACATTATGGATATCATAATTTTAATTTGTATAACTCCTTAATAAATTGAGTTTGAAATTATCCTTAGATATAGACTTTAGATATTTTCATTCGTCCTACAATCTGTCCTGTGTTTCTGTTTATTTTTAAAATAATCATCGCTTGGATAAAAAGTATAGTTTTTTACTCAATAACTTTCTAATCTAGAAGATCTTTTAAAATGGCTCCAGTAGTTTTGCATATTCCTTTTGTACATTGTGATGAATAAGTAAGAAATTTTACAAGAAATCAAATCAGTCACCTCTATAAAATTATTTTAGATCTATTTTGATATTAACCAAATCAAATGAATGTTAATTAATTATTTATACGTAGAACACATTCTATCTGTATTGAATTCAAGGCAAGGGATTAGGAATTAGGAAAGGACTCAATCTTCAACTTACTGGAAACCTATTTACTCGCAATTGAATATACTCAGAATAATAGGATTTACTAAGTTTAGGTATTGAGTAAAACCACCTTTAAATGTTATATGAATGAATATGTCACTTTAACAGTGGATTTGAAAAGTTAATGTTTATTTCTTTCATGTTTAAATCACTGAAGTGATTTTCATGATCTTTCACTTAAAAATAGGTGAATATTTTAGGCAATATTTATCACTACATAGTATAAAACAAAGTCGCTTTTTCTGTCCCTCTTAAACTTTAAAACTACGCAACGGATTTAGATGCGGTTTTTTGTAATAGATAGAGTGATTAAAGAGGAAGGTTTTATATATTATAATTTATTAGGTTTTAGACAATGCGGGCGAAGCCGCGGGCGGAAAGCTAGGTTAAATATAATTTTATCAGTTCCAGGAATAATCAATAAGTTTTATTCATAATTTCGAATTAATTTTTATTCCAGTCTAGCGAAAAAAACCTTCAAGCAACAAATATATTACGTTATGTATTATGTTGTTATAATATTGTGCCCGAAAACGAACTTCTAACTTACATTACGATTCGTTGTTTTTGTAGTGTGATTGATAAATATAACTTTCTATTCATTTTATTAGGTGAATGAAAATATATTCATAATGGCTAAGTACACTATTACGCAAAAGATGTTCGATCCTAACTAGAAATACGATATTGTGAAAGTGTTTTGCTTTTCCAGTGTCCATAATATAACATAATATTACTGTATGTACGGTTTTTATAGCACACTCTTTACTTAGTTGGATGGTTTGGTATTCTTAGTCGTAACACTTGAAAGAAAATTTCAAACTGTTCATTGATTTTTATCTTATCTCAGAATACTAAAATACAAAACACCTTCCACCCATGTATAAACTAATCACGAAGTTTATTGCAATACATATTTTATCAAAAAAATGTGGTTAAGTCTCTTCGACAATTAAAGCTGTCATTTGTTCCAGGTGGTCAAAAAGCCAGCCATGCGAACAGCTCGCAACATGTTCATAGTGAACCTGGCGGTGTCCGACACGCTCGTCTGCTGTGTCGGCACTCCGCTGACCCTCATGGAGCTGCTGACGAAGCACTGGCCACTCCCCGACTGGCCCAGCCTGTGCAAAGCATGTGGAGCAATACAGGCCATATCCATATTTGTCTCCACTATATCAATCACTGCTATTGCCTTGGATCGCTACCAGGTTGGTTTGAGTGCTCTGCTGTTCATAGCTGTAGGTGACCTGTGCGTAATAATTGGTAACCACTACAGAAGTGAGAAATCTTTTATTATAAAACATTATTGATGTTCAATCACTATTTCAAGCTTTTAAGTCAAAATTATTATCAAAATCTATGTTCTTTGTAATGTTTAGGGCCAATTTTTCAATGCTTGGATAAAATTTATCCGTCAAATAAAGTATTTACACCACTATTACACGATAAAATTAAAATGTCACGTAAACTGCCAAATACGGGCAATTAAAATACGTTTTTAAAATGGTAGTTATATACATTATTCGACGAATAAGTTTTATCCAAGCATTGAAAAATCAGCCCTTGATGCAATAAAATAACAGTTGGTCCCTGACTTAATTTTTCATCTATCAAAAATGATCAGATAACATTGTATTTTTTCGTGTCCTTTATCATACAAAAAGGTCAAGTTAAACACGCTATGCAATCCATCATACAATGGTATAATAATAATTAATGTGATATTTCAAATATACATTCTTAAGACACCATAAATTCAAGTTGAAACATGGCAAGTAATCAATCATTATTATTCAACCAAGAATGTTATTAATGGATTTCTTTTTCTGAATACGTAAAGGAATTTTGTTTTTCGACAAGATTAAATGTAATAATATAAAAAATATTATAATATGATCAAATTAACTATTCACAATATTTCACTTCTGATACGTGTGCTCGCCACACACGCTTTTTTTTTCTCTTCTTTAGGAGAAAATAGTTTCTCTTAAAAACTTTAATTCTTCTTTCACCCTCTTAAAATTAAGTTGTTTTAACAAATTAATCACAAATATTTGCACAAGATTCCATCAATATTTATATAAAAATCAATACAAAACCATTCATAACAAAACTGTATGTAACTTCTTTCGCATTTATGATATACGTAAGGATGTCTACATCCTATTCTTTGAGGAAACCTATAAACATTTATAAATAAAACTGCTAAAACTTTTTGTATATAACTGCTATAAAATACTAAATCATTTAATATACCGTCTGCATAATTTCATTGTTTATTGGGCGATCCCTTTTCTGTTCGCTCCCGTCATATTTACATAAGGATGACGTCAGTTGCTTTAATCCTGGAGTTAACAGTTTATATTAAATTAATAATGAGAATCTATTGATCTTTACGAATATCTTGTACTGAAATGTTAATTTGACTCATACTTTGAACTTTAGACACGAAAAACATAAGGAAAACAGGAGCAGTATTATTAGCAGCAGTAGTATTTATTTTTAAACAAAAACTAAAACATCTACAAATTATCAGAACTACGCCAAATTTAAATTAGACCACACTTTCAAGGAAAAAAAGAATCATCAAAATCGGTTTACGCAGTCGAAAGTTCAAACCAAAAAAAATAATAGAATCGAATTCAGAGTGAATTCAGAGCTTCCGCCTTTTTGGAACTGGTTGAAAAACTGGTTGTAGATTATTTAGCGAATTTAATTTAAATACATTCTATATAAATGGAAATAACTCGGAATCTAAATAACTTTGTGTAGTGATAATTTAACAACAGCTTCTCACTTAGCTTTTATAATGAGACCTCTATTCATTCATTATTAAATATAATTATTGTGTTACAAAGATACATTTTGAATTATAAAATAGCATTATTTTGAAATTGTATTGTAAAATGGTATTAGATACTTTGTCAGTTTATAGTTTTATTTGGTTACTAGCTGTTCGCCCAGGCTTCGCCCGTACATATTTCGCAATAAAAGGTAGCCAATGTTCTTTCTCAGGGTCTAAAGAATATCTGTGCCAAATTTCATCAAAATTGGTCCAGTAGTTTATGCGTGAAAATCATACATACATACATACAAACTTTTCCTCTTTATAATATTAGTTGTATACGTAGTATATTATTATTAGTCTGTGATATTAGTATAGACTAGTATAGATAAGTCTCTATTCTTTTACAGATGATATTATTGTTCCTCAAAAGTTCAAAATATTGTATTTAAATATTGTGGCGATGTTACAGGACATCAGACAGACATCATCTATGTTTCTTTCAATGTGTTTTACATTACTATTAGGAGTTATTACTAGGTATTCTTCCATTATTTTGAAGTTAACACTACAACTATGCCATAAAATAACATTTATAATCTACTAGCGGTCCGCCCCGACTTCACCCGTGGTACATGTTTCCGTTGTATCTCCATAAGAACCATCCTCGTACTTCATGGAATATTATAAATATTTTTATCGAAATCGGTCCACCCGTTCACGCGTGACTTCGTGACCAAGGGAAATAGGGATTCATTTTTATATATAGAGATTGTCACATCTGTTTTCAGTTTCCACCATAAATTAATCTAGATTCCTATATCAGTCCTCATCAATCAACAAAAATCAATTAGCAGTATTATTTCCAGTGTGCGAAAGGGATAGCGCTGTCATTTTACCGCACTGGAATTAATACTGCTTAAAGACATCATTACGGGCTGGTGTTTGCTACAACCAAATAAAGGGATAGAATTTGATGTGAGGCGATATTACATCCGCCTTCACGCTTCCTGTGAATAACGTTTTGCACCCGTGGTTAATTACAATCAGCAAATAAACCACTGGTTAAGCGTGAAAGCCTGTGGCCGTGTTTTTTATGGGTGACCATCGATGGATGCAATAATAGTCTTGATAGTTTTAACCCGGCGTCTGTATGGTTGGGTCAATATGACCCGCGCAATTTTCAATTGTTTGTATCTTTTAAGAATCGAACGCGACGTTGCCGTACTTCTCAGTAGCTGGAGTTAAGACATCACCTTTCTTGTTTTATGCCACAGTTTAGTTGTCGTGCGACTGCACCGGGAGTTACACGTGCGCAAACGTCAAAAAGGTAAATATGACCCAACTATACAGTCAATGTAACAATTATGCGCCATTTTAGTAGTTAGTGTAAAAAGATTATAATTTCCGTATTCTGCTATTTGTAGGTTATAATTTAAAATGGATCGTGATGAATGTGAGCGGCAGCGTATTTTAGCAATTTTAGAGCAATCTGATTCAGAGAAAAGTGGAATTTCGTCAGAAAGCGAGGAAGATCAGGATCGTGTCAGTGTTCAAAGTCTGACTGACACAGAACAGGCGCCTTCTAGCAGTGACGAAGATGATACACCTCTAAATGAACTACAGGTACAAAGATCACAATATTATGTTGGCAAAGATGGAACTAAGTGGCAAAAGCAACCTTTTCGTCAAAATAGACGTACAAGAATGGAAAATATTATTACAGTGCCTCCAGGAGTACAGCCACAAGCCAAGTCGGCTTTATCAGAAATAGATTGCTGAAGAATAAAAATAATAATCAAATTGTAAAACGGCGCCAATTCCTCAAAAAGTTAGGCCTTGCTCTCGTAAATAACCACTTGAATACTCGCCAAGACGTCGTGCAGTTGCCGAGAGAAACGCGAAAGAGAATCAGAGATTTTCTTGGAGAACCATCTGAGGAGCCACCTGCAAATGTACAAGGTGTACGGAAAAGGTGTCAAGTTTGCCCAGCCAAAAAAGATCGCAAAACGACGCATACATGCACAAACTGTCACAAGTTTATTTGTCCCGAACATATTGTTCCGTACTGCAAAGAGTGCTGTGATATGTTGCAAGAATGAGACTAACTTAGGACTGTTTTATTTTTATTTTGATTTAAGTTTGAAAGATCTCGTTTTCAACTACACCAAAACGATAATTGTAAGATTATAAGTGAACATTTATGTTATTTTATAGTAACGAGACTGAGGATGTCTATTTTTGTTGATTATTTTTGTATGTTTTTTCATAACTCAAACAAAGATGCTACGATTAGTTAAATTGCCTTTTATTTCTGCTGCATAACCTTAAAATTAGTGTTCTAACTAAAATATACTCATATATTTATTATATATTTAAAGTTCAACAAAATAAAGGCTTCTACATTTCAGGGTAATTTTGACCCACTTGACAGTCGGTGTAACAATTTTCTACCATACAGACGCCGGGTTAAATTTATAAACTATTATACTTATATGCATATTAAACATTGAACTGTATTCATATTAATATCTACATAATATATAACCTAAAGGTAGAGTTAGTTAACGTAACTTCGGTCGGGACAACCGTACTTACTGTATTTATTTTGAGCAAAAAAGTTTCTCACTTAGCTTTTTAGTCCCGATTTAAATAAACAGAGTTTAAAAAACTAAAGAACACGCCTAATAATGAAATTAGTGTTCCTTGGCAAGTTAACAAAGTACGAATTAAATCTGTCCTTTCAAAGTGGGTCAAAATCGAATCTGAAGTTACATACAAATATACAGGTAAAACGAATAATTAAGCGTGTTAATAAAAGTGATGACATCACAATAACCCATAATATTAGAAATTCATACCTTTCGTAAAAGAGATGCGACATAAGCCACTAAAATCTACTCACTAGTACATAGTATAAAACAAAGTTGCTTCTTTAAAACTATGCAACGGTTTTTGTAGCGGTTTTTTATTACATAAAGTGACTTTCGCGGAAGGTTTTAATATATCATTTAACAAAATTATCTCGACAACAAACATGTGTCCAAACGTCATTACAATAGACACAATATTGATTTCATAAGAACTGTCCTATCGCCAATATATTTATCAGTATATCATATTACGAGTGTCGCGTAATGAACAAAATATCCAACTGTAGAGAGATGATAACACCACTTAATAAAGCAGATAAAATAAGAACTGTAAAACACGAAAAAAGTAATATAACCGGAATTTGACATTTACTGTCGTGTCTATAGATAATTCGTTTGCAATTTCACGTTCACGTTTGTTGCTATGACTGAGGAAAACTAAAAAAAAATGTCTACTATTAGATCTCGTATAAGATATAGAAGAGTAACAAATGTTTAACTTAGTTTTTGATAAAATTTCCGTATTTGGATTCTAAAATATATTATAAACCCTTTCACGCTTAGTCCAGGAAAATAGACCAATAATTAAAAGCATTGTTCTCATTATATTTAACCGAATACGTCGCTTTGGTTTAACTGAGTTTAACCACGTTTAACGTAGGCGGCAAAAGCGGTAACAATTTAAATTTAGAACGTTATTAATATTTTCTTTATCTCTTCCATAGAGTTTCACTGATCAAAGAGGTAGAAAACTTTTAGGAATAAAATAATACTGGCCGACTAGATTACTGGCACTGAAGTAAAAAAGAAAACGAATTAATTTGTAGCACTGAACCGAAAAATTACCCTAACCCTGTTTGTCTGGTCTCAAGGTTGAAATAAGAGCCGTAGTTGTGAAGCTATTATTTATCCGTGGTATAATATAATTGAAATACACAAATAATAACGTTACTTTTACATTCAGAATCTTTTGAAATCTTATTATTAGTACGATTAAAGTTAGTAGTAATATTCAACTCTACAGATATATTTGAATCCTTAAAAAAGTTAAACATAAAGACGACGACGACGACGCGGTTGGCGCAGTGGTAAAGTAACTGCCTACTGAGCCGACTGTCCCGGGTTCGATCCCAGGTCAGGGCAAATATTTGTGTGATGAACTCAATTATTTGTTCTTGGGTCTGGGTGTTATTATCTATATAATATTATATTTATCGTCGCCTAGTACCCACAACACAAGCCTTAATTGAGCTTACTGTGGGACTAGGTCGATTTGTGTAATAATGTCCTATAATATTTATTTATTTATTTATATTTATAAAGAAACATGATTCATTGGGAAATACTAACTCAAACCTTTGTTCACAGCTGATCGTGTATCCAACCCGACCCGGCCTTCAAACAATGGGAGCTCTCATCACCATGTTCTTCATTTGGGTCACAGCCTTCACTCTCGCATCTCCTCTCTATATCTTCAGAAGCCTCAAGACTCACAAAGTCGGTCTTATAGGAATGGACGTCCTCAGTTTCTGCATAGAAGACTGGCCCATCTCCAACGGTCGAGCTATCTACTCTCTATTTAGTTTAATATTCCAATACGTTCTTCCCGTACTAGTAGTTGTTATGGCACACGTTCAAATTCACAGAAGGTTACGTGGTAGACGAAGAACCACTAGGAAAACACCAGCTATTCTTATAGCGATAGCTGTTACGTATGTTATAAGTTGGATGCCTTTAAATGTGTTCAACCTGGTGGCCGACTTCAGTGAGGACGCTATCCTGGATGAGAAGACGTTGACGATAACGTATGCTGTATGCCATATGTTTGGAATGTCCAGCGCTGTCTCCAACCCTCTCCTATACGGGTGGTTGAATGACAACTTCAGGAAGGAGTTCGAAGAAATCCTGTGCTGTGGTCGAAAGAAAGGGCAGAAGAATGAGAAATTTAGGACTAAAAACAAGAAGATGGATACAGAATTAACAGCCTTAGCGCAGATAGAGCATACAGTAACCGCGAACACAAAAACATCACAGTGCTCCCAAATTTTCTGACTAAAAACCTGCTTCAAATAGCATGAGACGAGTGTCGAGATGCAACACTTATGAACTCGAGTCAATTGAAATGACATTTTGTATAGTGTATTATAAAGTTCCTTTTGTATTGTTAACGCCTATTGTAATTATTACGTTACTATTATTGTAAATTAGTGTCTTCTGTATGTAAATAATTGTATCGTTTTATTTTAATTGCAAAGCAATATACGTTTTTATGAGCCCAAAACGTAAATTGCTGCGAGTCTTATAGAGTTAATTAATGTATTATTGTAATTTAATTACGAGATTAAAGTTTATGCAAACTGAATTTGTTTTATTATTTTTTTACCTTTTTTTTTAGCATGATTTCATATTTTATAACTCTAACTACTTTATCGTACATCGCATACCCAAAATAAGTATAAATTAGGCAAATTTGAAACAATTTACTACAAAGTTTGCAACTAACTTGCATTTCAACTATTTGAAACTGTTTTTGAATGAAAATTTCACACTCATTAAGGTCGTTTACACTAGTTCATTTCTATTTAAGTACTGACCAATTTCTGAACTGTGAGTGTAAACTCTAAGAACATTAGCATACCTACCCTTTAGTTTAAGTATTTGCAAATGAAGACAAATTTACTTACAAGTGTTAAGTTTATTCGTAGAGTTGAGAATTTGGCACATTGTAGACTTTAATATATTCTTGCAACATTCAATGCATAATATTATTATCCAGAATTTGAATTTCACGAGAATATTCCTCCACCGAAATGAATATATACCTACATAATATAGTTTTAATTAGTAAATAGTGTACCTATTTACCTATTTACTAATTATAACTATATCTAAAGTCTTTGTAGGAAAGAACAATGAAAAGATAAGTATATAATTGTAGGTAACAGGAATAAATATAATTCGAATCTTCAAATCTACAAGTAATAATAATTATTCTCATATAACCTTGTTCTGATCATTATTTTACACTTTGTTTGTTTGTTTGAACGCGCTAATCTCAGGAACTACTGGTCTGAATTCTTTTGGTGTCAGATAGCCCATTTATGAAGAAGGTTTATATGCTATATATTATCATCACACTAAGACCAACAGGCGCGGAGCAATGCGGGTAAAACCACGGGGCACAACTAGTAAAAAATAATACCTACACACATTTCAATTTCACTTATGATATACATATATAGATATAAGGAATAGTTAGCAATCTTTTCATTACCTGGTACATAAAAATCAAGAACTAATGAACCATTTGAAACTACATAACATTAATGACCGTGTAATTAGTAGTATGACTAATGTAATTAATAAGAACTTAGCTATAGTTAATATTCATACAAGAAATGTTCGTTCAAAGTTTGACGACAACATAGAAAATAATTTTAATGATTCATATAAATATATTCAAAGTACATGTATTGTTACTCGTGATGGGTAAGTCTGCAGCATTTACAAGATAATCTATAGACTAAGTATGTATATAGACTCTATTCATAGCTATTCTTATGTTTGTAATTTGTAAGAGTTTGTCATATGTTGTATTTAGAGCAGTTAAGCTATGAACAAAATGTATGGCGTTATTTATGCATCTATTTTGAATATTCATTTCGTGCATTCATTTATGCTTGCATTTAGACTTGTAGTAATCTTAATTTGCGTCAAATTTTATACTGATTCTATTTTTATTTGATTTTTATACTTTTAATAATAAGAGCTGAAGTTTGTTTGTTTGTTTGAACGTACTAATCTTAGGAACTACTCAATTGAACTGAAAAATTGGTATATCTAATTGGATCGCGCATTTATCGAGAAATGGGGGCGAAGCAGCCATTAAAATGCGGGTGAAGACCCAGTGCACAGCTAGTTTATAATATTATTCAAATTATGCAATTTTATAAAGCTGAAGAGCTATACTATAATATTATAAAGCTGAAGAGTTTGTTTGTTTGTTTGAACGCGCTAATCTCAAGAACTACTGGTCCGATTTGAAAAATTCTTTCGGTGTTAGATAGCCCATTTATCAAGTAACGCTATAGGCTATATATTATAATATTATCATCACGCTAAGACCAGCAGGAGCGCAGCAATGCGGGAAAAGCCGCAGGACACAGCTTTTTTTTTATTTTACGCACACAGCTAGTTTAACATAAAATAAATGGCTGTGAGTGTGAAAAATAAATTCAGCTACTACATTATACAACTTTATTTAACTTTGTAGTGAAAGTACAAAAAACCTTTATCTTACGTTCTAGAAAACCTAAATAACTGCGTAGGTTTTGCGTCTAATTATAACTTTTAACACACGTATAATCTGTTTAACGGTCGAGCATGAAAATAACTTCTTTGTAGTTCAGCTGGCCAGAAGTTTGCTCATTACCGCCACAGCTGTGCTGCAAAGTAATAGAAAACAATAAGTTTTTAAGACAAGCTAACTCGTTATTACAATAATATTAAATATCGACTATAAGAAACTTAGGTACTTACTTCATAGTTAAAATCTATTATGTAATACATTTGTGTCTATAACATGCAAAATAATTATTATTTTTTAAATTTAGTTAAAAAGTGAAGTCCGATGGGCAGAAGCATTGTGCAATATGCATACGTACATCTGTTTCACTGATCGATTTTCTTAGGGACAAGTAGGTGATCTACTTTCCGTGTCCTCAGACCGAGACATTTTTTTCCTTCATCTCCACCGGAAATTGAACCTAGGACCTCTCGCTCTTAACCACTGTACCAAGGAGGTGGTCAAATTTATTAAATAGCTAATACATATTACATATAATAGAAAATGAAAGATTTGTTTGTTTATATCGAAAAGGAACCAAAACTGTCTACTGTACCGATTTTTTTTTATATTTACTCTATCCCAGTGAAACAAAAATCTATCATAATCCATTTTATAAGTTGGCTAGCTTCTGTTTTCTCAAATCGAATATTGACATATATCTCTATAAAAGGAGTGGCCACTCTGCAATATCTCGGATTGAAATGGCCCGAGCAGTTTATGCTAATTTTCAGAATATATATGAGATCGTTTGTGAACAAATCCTTATAGGATTTCCTATCGAGAACATTTAAATTTGGTGGCCGTTTCGTATACTGGGTTGAGTATAATAATATAGTAGAGGGAGGTGAAAATCTTTAGTTTAAGCGTTGTAGACGATATTCAGTGTGGAGGAAGGAAGGTGGAATTCCTCCATCGAAAAAGGGAGGATCCTCGACCAGTCTACTCGACTGGTCGGCCGTGAAGGCCCCGATGGATGATGTCGGAAAGTTGTATATATGCTCTGTAGCGAAAACATTTCGCTTGCGCGATTCAGAGCGAGGTGTCGCTACATTCAGTTATATAATATAACATGAAGTTAAATGTTTACAATAATATGAGGAAGTAAGACAGTAAATTTTAAATTAATAAACAAATATCAATAAATTTATAATCTTTATAATTTAACAGAACAACACAAACTAGTCATCGTATTTTTCTTAGAAGTAATATAATATTTGCGACTGCAAAAATTATATCAAAATCGGTATATTGGTATCAAAACAGAATTATAATTTTTACAAATTATAAACTAGGATTACTCACATTCATGAAAGCGCTTTAATTTTTACAGTAATTTTATAAACAATATATAGTAAAGGTATATGTAGAGCCGAAGTATAGGTACTTCATTTTAAATTAAATATAGGTACGAAATATTATGACATTAAAAAATTGCAGCAGCAGTAGTAAAAGGACAAGACGATTCAGATCTGGACACATTCACTCCCCGTCCGATGCCTGATTTTGGACCCGATGTTAAAATTAATAAAACATCATTCGAAGAAGACATGGAAGAATGTATGGCTGAATTTACACAATGTTTTATTGCCGACAGGTCAGTATAAAATATAAATGAACAAATTAGTCATTTTTTTAAACCA